>JAAWXA010000407.1:0-29323 GCA_038090715.1 Florisuga fusca | reverse complement strand
TGTTTCCACGCAGTCGTGTTCCAATTTTCCTTCTTCCTGTGTAGATCTGAGAAATTCTGCTGGGTTAAGATGGTTAGTTATTTTTAGTTCCACATCATCTTGTTCTCTCAATTGTGCCTGGTATTGGAGCATCCTGCTTGATGAGAGCCAGTAACCCCCCTTTTTTTCTAATACTGTTATTACCATGTGAGGTACATAGACCGTCATATGTCTGCCTAATGTCAGTTTACGTGCCTCCTGGATCAAGGTTACCGTAGCTGCTACTGCTCTCAGGCACCCTGGCCATCCCCCGCTTACTGGGTCTAGCTGTTTGGAGAAATATCCAACCGGTCTCTTCCATGATCCCAACTTTTGGGTTAGTACCCCCAAGGCCAACCTTTGCCTCTCATGTACATACAATTGGAAGTCCTTGGTTAAATCCGGCAGACCCAAGGCAGGTGCTTCCTTCAGGGCTTGCTTTAACTCCAAAAACGCCTTCTGTTCTCTGGATCCCCACTTGAATTCAGGTCCCTTCATAATTTCATATAATGGTTTGGCTGTCAATCCAAAGTCGGGGATCCATAATCGACACCAGCCAATCATTCCTAGGAAAGATCTTAATTCCTGGTTATTACGGGGTGTGGGAATGGCACATATGGCCTGTACTCGAGTCGTACCTAGACGGCGGACCCCCTGGGAGATCTCACATCCCAAATAGATGACTTTCTGTTTGACCAACTGTGCCTTTTTTCTGGACACTCTGTACCCAGCCTGTCCCAGCATATTCAATAAGGCAATGGTTAATTTAAAACAGAGGCTCTGTTCTATGGTACCCAGGAAGATGTCATCCACATATTGTAATATCACATAAGAGAAAGGTGAGTCTTTTACCTGGGTGGTTTTCCACTCCTCAAGCTCCTTGGCCAGTTGGTTACCAAATATAGTAGGTGAAGATTTGAATCCTTGAGGAAGTCTGGTCCATGTGAGCTGATGTTTCCGTCCTGTATCGGGGTTTTCCCATTCAAAGGCGAAGATATTCCTACTTTCAGGTGCCAAGGGTATGCAGAAGAAGGCATCTTTTAAATCGATTACTGTAAACCACTGAAACTTCTCAGAAACAGATGTTAACAGGGTATATGGGTTTGCCACCACCGGGTGTATATCCTTAGTAATGGTATTAACTGCTCTTAAATCTTGTACTAGCCTATAGCTACCGTTAGGTTTTTTGACTGGAAAAATAGGGGTGTTGTATTCAGATTCACATTCCTGCAAGATTCCTGATTGTAAGTACTAAGTTACCATGGGGGCTATTCCTTTCCTAGCTTCCAGGCTGATAGGGTATTGTCGTACTCTCACCGGTCTAGCCCCTTCTTTTAGTTCTACTACCACTGGAACTGCTGCTTTTGATTTCCCTGGGGTTCCTGTTTCCCAAACCCATGGTACGACTGCCTGTTCAATTTCTCCTGGTATCTTTTCCTCTTTTACTTCCTTGATCACAAATAATTTCGCCAAGTTTTCCTCCGGAAACTCTAGCTTTACTCTGTCTTTTTCAAAAATTATTCTGGCTTGTAGTACTGAGAGTAGATCCCTTCCTAGCAGAGACTCCGGACTGTTAGGCATATATTAGGCTTGAACGACACCTTGTGGGCTTTCCACCAATGGGTTCATTCTATTCGCCCCATTACCCGGAGAACCTCTCCCCATCGGAGGTTCCTGATTAAGGGGGCATTCGTTTTTCCAGTGTCCCTGTCCCTTGCAAAAGGCACATTGGTTGATTCCCAACTTCCCGCGTCCCCTTCTCTTTTATAGGTTTCAGCATCAACAGTCCACAAGCCACTTGTCATTCAGGCTTCCCTTTCAAATAATAAAACAAATCCAAATACTGTATCTCATCCCATTTTTCTGATTCCCGTAAGAAATTCATCATGGGACTCAGTATTTCAGGAGTCATTGTCCCGTTCCGCGGCCACTGCATTCCCCCCGTTTCATATTTAGGCCACACATGATTACAATAATCAATCAAAGTCCTCCTCCGCAATTCATGCCCAAAATTACCCTCTTTCCAATGCTTTAAGAGACAGACCGAGAGGCGAATCCTCAGGAACATATTTTCGTTACAAGACAGAGCTCTGAAAGTTTTAAACTGTAACATGCTAACCCTCGTACTTGCGCGCACTCACACACACAAAAACCAATATGCGGCGATCACCAAATTCCTGTACCAAATACCAAACCTGCCTATGCTCGTCCCTGCGAGTGGCAGGTGCTGGATCTGCACAGCTTTATACTTGCTGTGTCTTACGACCAGCGCCTAGGCTTCCAAATAACCAACCCTTAATACCAACCGAACTATAAAGAATAAAGCACCTTCGGGCTTACCTTATGGTCGTCCGTCAGGTGCGGGGTCGGGCACGGGTTGATGTCTCCTCCAGGAATCACCTGGTGCCGGCTTGGAGTGGATCAGCACGTGAACCGCCCCGGTCACCTCCGGAGTCCCATCTGGGTCGCCAGAAAACTGTTGCCCGAACTGAGACACAAACCAACTGAGTTAGTTTTGTGCGGTGCTTTATTTCAAGGGCCCGGGAAACCTGGGGACTAGTGTCCAAAGTCAGGAGTCCGACGACCCATATTTTGATTCCAGCTTTTATACCTTTTACAATCTTAAGTTTCATGCAGAGTCAGATCACAAGACAGTTCCATTAATCATGTAAATAACAATGGCTTGACATCTTCTACCAGGGCTTATTGTTTAACTCCTTCCCACCACCTGAACATAACATACCATATCCTATCTCTAGTACAGAGTGTCAGCTTACTTGTGCTCTACATGCTCTGTTAGTTACTTATGTTCTATATGCTCTGCTAGTTCCTTTAATTATTGTTCCCCAGAATCAGCATTCTTTATACTAGTGTTTGCTATGATTTGCAACCCCGAATACATTAACCCTTAATACGTTTCCAAAAAGTCACTTTTCTTGCAACAAGGACACAGTCTCAAGTTGTGCCGGGGGAAGTTTAGGTTGGATATTAGAAAGAATTTCTTCACCGAGAGGGTGATCAAGCATTGGAATGGGCTGCCCCGGGAAGTGGTGGATTCTCCGTCCCTGGAGGTATTTAAAAAGAGACTGGATGTGGCACTCAGTGCCATAGTCTAGTAACTACAGAGATCAAGGGTTGGACTTGATGATCTCTGAGGTCCCTTCCAACCCAGCCGATTCTATGATTCTATGATCTGTGATTTTCATTTCTTCAAAGTAATGTCATTACTCTTCCTTCCTACATTATTATCTGCCCACCTATTTGACAGAGAAACTTTGTGTAAATGGAGAGCCTCTACTGGGTTTAAGTAAAATAAATGTACCTGCAACAAATATTTATTCTGCTCTCCCTGCTCAGTGTATGAGGAATGAATGGAAAGTGAAAAACCCTCTGATGTAAACAATCTGAAAATACAAAATATGTCTCTCGAATTAGTATTTTTTCTGCTCTTTTAAAAATATACCAAACATATCCTGCCGACTATGCCAATTAAAGATGTTACAATCCGAGCTCTTATTTTATATTTTGATTGTGAGGAAAAATCAGCCACTACTCAAAGATGTTGCACGAATTTACAAAAATAACAGGCTTCATGATTTAAGCAAATTACAAGATTTTTTTTTAGGGAAAGGAGACAATAATGCCACCTATAAAAGGAAAAGCAAGTTTACAAGAGGAGTGAATTTACACAAATTAGTCACTTGGGGGAGAGAGTTGTTAAGAAAAGGAAAGAAAGACAAGAGAGCAATTAAGTTTTATCACCATCTGCCAGCCCTGGTCTCTGGCTGGAGGTGGGGGGGGGAGGATGTGTAAGACCCGCCGTTTTTGCTTGGCTGAAGTTCTCCGCTTTTCCTTTCCTCCGCTGTTGCTGTTCCATAACTGAAGCTAAAGTGGCAAGAGAAGTGGGGGGGGGGAAGAGAGAGCCACGACTTCTCCTTTTTTCTTGGAGTTTTTATACAGCAAAAAGGGGTTATGTCTTTTCATAAATCACTGGCACACAGAGATGGTACAAGATTTGTAGCATGTCTCTTCCCTTAATTTCCACAATGTCTCAATCCAAGCATTGCACCTGGTGTCCCTTTCTGCCCAACAAGGGAGAGGAGCTGAGGGAGTCCCTGATCAAACAGGTGGAAACACACTGGAGGCCACTCCAGTCCCTCCTCCCTGTCACATGCAGCAAGACAAACCAGGCAAGGCAGATCAGTGTGGTCCTATTCAGGTCACCTAAACTTTTGTCCCATATCTGTGTTTCATCATCTGGTGAGCATTAAGCCAATCAAATACACAGAGCTGAGATATTTGGTTTTTTCCAACATTGCTCAGGGTTGGATGCTGGGTGCTAATTCCACAAAGCCATCACTTTAACATCTGAAACACCAGATGTGAGGTGACAGTGAACCTCATTATTACAGATAACTCTGATACCACTGACTGATACAAAGTGAAAGGACATGTCAGATTACCAATTAATTATAGGAGCAATTCTTTCTCTAGTAAAGAAACAAAACAGGATTAACAAGCCTTCATTGTCTTCGTCTTCATCACTGTGTCTTTTGGAAGACCTGCAGCACTTTTCTTTCTTTTCTGGCAATCCAAAAACTGCTAATTAATTTTGTCTCAGTTTTGATCCTTCTGCAGACTTTGGCAACGTTGAGATATCTTGAAATCTGTCAGAGAGAAATTTTCCATAGTAGCTACATTCCATTATCACATATACCCTTTGACTTGCAGAAAGCCACTCGACAACTCGGAAAGTTATAGAGAGGGGTATGTTTATTCAGCACTGGGCAAATGAGGGGATAATTCCCCCAGAATCCATGTGCACCAATCTTGTAATCAGGCTTTTGTTATATATGCTGAAGTTTTACATATTCATGTAACTCCAGCACAACCACCTGCTGCTGGCACAACAGCACAGGACCCACAGGAAAACCCTTCCTGCTGACAGTGGGTACATGATGGACACATCAGGGCAGTTTAGACCAGTCAGGTACTGCTCGGAAAGCAGCTGATTCCAGGCACTGCAGTGAGGCCAGGACCATCCCAGCTCTATCCACGAGATGACTTTGAAGAAAAATCCAGCAAGGTCTCCACTTATGGAACCCCACTCTGAAACTTTGCTGGTCCTTCTATCCCCTTGATGATACTGTCATAGATGGACATCAGGACATTTGTAAAACATCCCTTCTTATATCTGGGTGTCATGTTGGATGACTTCCAGTCTGTCAGCCAGGACTGCTGATAAATAACGAACCCCACTGTTCCCAGAAGGATTTCAGAAGGCAAGAGGATCCACTCTGAACCTCAAGGTGTCGAGCAACACTACACCGCAGAGGGGGAAAAAGAGAAGGAGTTTTGGGGAGGGGGTCCTTGCCTCAAAGCACCCAAAACATTCTCCAAAGCTCTTCACCCCAACAGCCCCAAGAGATTGCACATTTGTAAAATTGTATTGAGTATTATATTAATAAAAACAACCCCCAAATGGTATTGAACCTCAGGGTGGTGTGCCCCCACCCAGTTTTGCAGCCACAACCATCTGGACACTGAAATGTAAAGACAAATTTTTGGGTCTAGATATCTTTAAAGGGCATCTTACTGGAAAAGGTTTCTTTTCACCTCAAAATGACACAATCCCAAATTTTGTGTCCGGTTTTCCTTCTAAGTTCCACTGCAAGGTCAGACTAAAATGCTCCATATGGGTGTTCCCTAACATAAAAAAAGAAATAGACTTGGTCCCATTCAGACACCTCCCCTCACAAGTGTGTCGTCGTGATAATCGCTTCCTTGTTTTACCTTATTTGGTTTCAAAGAATCTAAAGATGTGGAAGCTTGGAAAATGCGGTGACCTTGACCACGCCCTTTCATTTCTGGTGATGAGGTGGGTCTGGTGATGAGATATGAGATCGTAGCTCTGGTAAAAACTCTTCTCACACTGGGAGCAGCTTTAGGGCCATTCACCCATATGGAGGTGCTGATCTTTCATCAAATGGGAGCTTTGCCTGAAGCTCCTGCAGCAGTGGGGAAACCTGTAGGGTTTTTCTCCTGTGTGGATGAGATGATGTTTGATGAGATCAGAGCTCCTTTCACTTCCCACAGTTGGGACACTTGTAGGGATGTTCACCTGTATGGATCCATAGTTGTTGGGTGAGACCTTGTCCTGGTTTGGGCCAGGATAAAGGTGATTTTCTGGTTTGTACTTCTGATTTCAGCTAAGTATCTTGGAAGTAGTTGCACTTGCTGAAATTAACAGCAAGTTTCTCAGACAGTGTCTGCTTCTAGGACTGATAACACTCGATGTTTATAGTAACTGCAAGACACTGGTACGCAGACCCAAGGACTCTGCTCAGCTCTGAGGAACATTTTACCCTTCAGAAGGAGTAAAGAGGTCCCACCTGAACCCATCCTTTGGGAAGGACCAGACAAGATAGATGCCAGAATTGACCAAACAGAGTATTCCATCCCATACACGTCATACTCAATATAAATTTGAGGGTACGAGTTACTTGTTGATCCTGTGACTAGGAGAATAGGAAAACAATGGAAATCAGAAATTAGCCTTAACCCTTCAAAGTCTGAACAAGATGACCAGGTGATAGAGGAAATAGAGGATACTTCCTCTCCTCCTAGAGCACCTAGCGCAACTAGAGTAGAGTCAGCTGAGGAGGACTCAGACTCAGAATCTGCTCAGTCCTATTCCATGAGGGACTTGCATACTCTGAGAAAAGACTTCAGCCGTTTTTCAGGTGAACCACTACTCACTTGGTTACTCCCATGCTGGAATGATGGAGCTGCTACCATATCATTAACTCAGAGAGTAGCCAGGCAGTTGGGATCCCTGGCCAAAGATGCAGGCATTGATCGGACATTTGGGGAAAACGCTAGAACCACCAGCCTATGGAGATGACTCTTGTGAGCTGTAAGGGAGAGATAGCCCTATAAAGATGAAATAGACTGCTCACAGATCAAAGCACCCACACTTGAAAAAGCTCTCAGGTATCTGGAAGAATTGGTTGTATGAGATCTGATCTATACTGATGAAAACATTGAAGATCCTTATCACATGCTATGCCCTAAACCTATGTTGCAAAGGTTTGTGCATACTGCAACACCGCCTTTTAACCATACACTATCAGTAATGCAATGCTTTGGGTTCCTGGAGATTTGGATGGAATTGTGGGTGATGTGATTGAAATAGCACGAGAATGTGAAGATGCTGTCACAGCCCCTCGTCGGGCCTGGGTCTCAGCAGTAAAGAGAACAGTTGAGAAACTGCATTCACCCTATTTTCCTCAGATAGGAGGAGGACGCCACATTGCAACCATAAAAAGGAGACGCCCTCCTATGAGACAGAATCGAGAGAAAAAGAATTCAGCAAGATGAATCCTATGGGCACTCCTGTGTGTGTGGAGAGGACTTGAAAAAGTGGGATCTACTACAGAAACCTACTGCTGTCCTACAGGACCAAGTATTTAAGTTGCTGAGTAAGGCGACTGCAAAAGGAGGTCGTTCTAAAAAGAAGTCTGCTCACGTCTCCAGTGTGCAGTTATCTGATCCAAATTTGCTGGTGACTCAGGATCCCTGTACATCAGGTGTGAGTACTGGAAATGCAAACCCCAGTAATGCATGTCCTGACAATGTTGTAAATGCT
This sequence comes from Florisuga fusca, assembly GCA_038090715.1. Lineage (NCBI taxonomy): Eukaryota > Metazoa > Chordata > Aves > Apodiformes > Trochilidae > Florisuga > Florisuga fusca. Next base: position 21,657 of record JAAWXA010000407.1, on the reverse strand, counting down.
CAAGCTTAGAGGTGCCCTGCCTCCGGCCAGGTGGAGGAGAGGGACAACCAAACTTATTGGACTGTGTGGATTCGATGGCCTGGCACATTAGAGCCACAAAAGTATAAAGCCTTGGTGGACACTGGTGCACAGTGCACCCTAATGCCATCAAACCAAAAAGGGACAGAATCCGCCACTATTTCTGGAGTGACGGGGGGATCTAAAGTATTAGATCTATAGTATAGAGTATTGTGAGGCTGGCCTAGAGCCTCACTGGAATAAAGTGGCATAAACACCCTATAGTGACTGGTCCAGATGCTCCGTACATCCTTGGCATAGACTACCTCAAGGGAGGTGACTTCAAGGACCCGAAAGGGTACCGGTGGTCCTTTGGTATTGCAGCCATAAAGACTGAAAATGAAGGATGGCTGCATGCTTTGATTGGCCTTTCAGATAAATCCTTTGTAGAGGGATTGCTGAAAATTATAAACCAGCTGGTGCCAATTGCTACTTCTATAGTGCATCGACGACAATATCGCATCAACAGAGGTGCTGTGATCCCCATTCACAAGCTGATCCGACAAATAGAGAGCCAAGGAGTGATCAGCAAGACTCACTCACCCTTCAGTAGTCCTGTATGGCCAGTGAGAAATCCTAATGGAGAGTGGAGGCTGACAGTGGACTATCATGCCCTGAATGAGGTTACAACACCACTAAGTGCTGCTGTGCCGGACATGCTAGAACTTCAGTGTGAGCTGGAGTCAAAGGCAGCCAGGAGGTATGCTACTTTTGACATTGCTAATGCATTTTTTGCTATTCCTATAGCACCAGAATGCTGGCCACAGTTTGCTTTCACCTGGAGAGGTGTCCAGTACACTTGGAATCGACTGCCCCAGGGGTGGAAACACAGTCCTACCATCTGCCATGGACTGATCCATGAGACCTTGGAAAAGGGTGGAGCTCCAGAACATCTACAGTACATCGATGACATCATTGTGTGGGGTGACACAGCAAAAGAAGTCTACGAGAAAGGTAAGAAGATAACTGAAATCCTTCTAGAGGCTGGTTTTGCTATTAAAAGAAGCAAGGTCAAGGGACCTGTGCAAGAGATAATTTCTAAGGGTTAAGTGGCAAGATGGATGTCGCCACATCCCAATGGATGTGATTAATAAAATAACAGCTATGGCCCGTGATGTAAGCACTTTAAAAAAATAATTGATTCTTGAGTAAGTTTCTTCCTTAAGCTTACATATCAAACACATTTACATATCTAAAGACGGTAAACAGGAAAACAAGTCTCCTGGCGCTAGACCTCAGGAAATTAACATATCTAAACAGACTGATAAGTTGTCTCCAGAAGAATGCTCCGCTCCGAAAAAATCGGTTTTCCAGTGACTCGCACAAGGGAGAAAAAAAGGGGGGCTCGCTCCCCTTTTTCATTATAAAAATACCCCTGAAAAGAGCCGAAGAGGAGCCTGCCTGGAGCCTGCCTGAAGCCTGCCTTCCAGCCTGCCAGCCCACAACACGGAGAAAGACACACGTGATCCACCCGGCACCGAAGAATCACGTGAAAAGCCGTTCCAGTAACTTCGTCCACCCGACGCAGAGCCCTGAGGCAAAAAGCGGCGGAGCGGTTTCTTTTTTCTTCACACTGCTACAGCAACGCGGTAACTGAATCTGACTCCCTTCCCCTTTTCCCCTTAACCTTTTTTTTCTGTGCCTTCCCTAAAAATAAATCCTGGTAACTTGTTTAAGTTTCAAAACGTGTTAGCCTGCAATTCTATGCGTCGTCTCTGAAGCAGAGGCTGAGATTTCCTCATAAACAAAATATTAAAATAATAACACGGATCACGACAGCCCCACCAACTACCAAGAAGGAAACTCAGTCCTTCTTAGGAACTGTTGATTTCTGGAGGATGCATATTCCTGCTTATAATCAGATTGTGAAACCTCTCTACGAGGTTACCCGAAAGAAGAAAGACTTTAAATGGGGCTCAGAACAACAAGCTGCTTTTGAAAGTATTAAACAGGAGATTGTGCAGGCAATGGCCCTTGGACCAATTCGAACAGGGCCAGACATTAAAAATGTGCTCTACACCGGAGATGGAAGTGATGGTCCTACATGGAGCCTTTGGCAGAAAGCTCCAAGAGAGACTCGAGGTAGACCTCGAGGATTTTGGGGTCGAAACTACAAAGGCTCTGAAGCTAACTACACAGCTACTGAAAAAGAGATTTTGGCCGCATATGAAGGAGTTAGAGCTGCTTCAGAAGTGATTGGTACTGAAGCACACCTCCTCCTGGTGCCACGATTACCTGTACTGGGTTTTATGTACACTGATAGAGAATCTTCCCATGATGCTACTAATGCTACATGGAGTAAATGGACTGCTTTACTCTCACAGAGAGCTAGGATAGGAAGACTCGATCGTCCAGGAATTGTAGAAGTAGTAACAGATTGGCCACAAGGCCACTTTGGAATGCCACCAGAAAAAGTGGTAAAATGGGCTGAAGAAGCCTCACCATATGACCAACTACCAGAGAATGAGAAAAAAATATGCTCTTTTCACTGATGGATCCTGTCATCTGGTAGGAGGCCATCGAAGGTGGAAAGCTATCATATGGAATCCTACACGACTAGTTGCAAAAACAGATGAAGGAGATGGTGAATCAAGTCAATTTGCAGAAGTGAAAGCCATCCAATTGGCTTTGGACATTGCTGAACAAGAAAAGTGGCTGAGACTTTATACTGACTCATGGATGGTAGCAAATGCCTTATGGGGCTGGCTAAAGCAGTGGAAGAAAAAACAACTGGCAACGTAGAGATAAAACGATCTGGGCTGCTGAACTGTGGAAAGACATTGCTGCTAGGTTAGAGAAACTTGATGTAAAAGTGCGTCACGTAGATGCCCACGTACCTTCATATCGAGCTACTGAGGAACATCAAAACAACCAATGAGCAGATGAGGCTGCTCAAGTGTTCCAAATAGATCTGGACTAGGACCATAAAGGTGAACTGTTTTTAGCTATATGGGCCCACAACGCTTCAGGTCATCAAGGCAGGGATGGAACATATCGATGGGCTCGTGACTGAGGGGTGGATTTAACTTTGGACGCTATTGCGTAGGTTAGCCACGATTGTGACATATGCGCTGCAATTAAGCAAGCTAAATGGTTGAAACCTTTGTGGTATGACGGGAGATGGTCAAAATACAGGTATGGGGAGGCCTGGCAAATCGACTACATCACGCTGCCTCAAACCCGCCAGGGTAAGCGCTATGTGCTTACAATGGTGGAAGCAAGTACAGGATGGCTGGAAACTTATCCTGTGCCTCATGCCACAGCCCGGAACACCATTCTGGGCCTAGAGAAACAAGTCTTGTGGAGACATGGTACACCAGAAAGAAGTGAGTCAGACAATGGAACTCATTTCAAAAACAGTCATAAATAACTGGGCCAAAGAACATGGTATTGAGTGGATATACCATATCCCCTATCATGCACCAGCCGCAGGTAAAATTGAAAGGTACAATGGACTATTAGAAACTACCTTAAAGGCAATGGCTGGTGGAACTTCTAAAATCTGAGACAAGCACTTGGCAAAAGCTACCTGTTAGTTAACACCAGGGGTTCCTTCCATCAATCGAGCTGGTCCTGCTCAGTCAGATCTTCTACACACAGTAGATGGGGACAAAGTGCCTGTGGTGCATGAAAAGAATCTGCTACGGAAAACAGTTTGGGTTTATCCTGCCTCAGGCAAAGGCAAACCCATTCGTGGGGTTGTGTTCGCTCAAGGGCCTGAACACAATTGGTGGGTGATGGTGAAAGACTGAGGAGTACAATGTGTACCAGAAGGGAATCTAACACTAGGTGAGAATACCTAATTTTTGCTTGTCTAGCTTAATCAGCAGTGCATGGAATCTTTGGGAGTCATGAACTTGTATCCTGCATTAACTACTGTTACGTGAATTGTTGCATAAACTAACAGTGGTCTGTGAGTGGTTTTCAGGATGATTTTGTGGTGATGAAACCAAAACTAGGTTCATTGACCGTCATCCAGTAACTTCCTTGAAGTTAACATCTGCAACCTGCAACTTGTGGACCATGGACATGAACTGTGACAATTGCTCCTTGTTTTAAGAATCTGCTACAATAGATGAATATCTGCAATCATAGACTGAATTATTTAGTGAATTTTAGTACAGAGAGGTAGCAATAATTTGTGTATAGATGTATTTAGGTGTGCTGGCTTGGGCCATGATAAAGGTGATTTTCTGGTTTGTACTTTTGCTTTCAGCTAAGTTTCTTGCAAGTAGCTGCACTTGCTGAAATTAACAGCAAGTTTCTCAGACAGTGTCTGCTTCTAGGACTGATAACACTCGATGTTTATAGTTACTGCTAGAGATTGGTGTGCAGAGCCAAGGACACTGCTCAGCTCTGAGTAAAACATTTTACCCTGCAGAAGGAGTAAAGAGGTCCCACCTGAACCCCTCCTCTGGGGAGGCCCGAGACAAGACAGATGCCAGAACTGACCAAACAGAGTATTCCATCCCATACACGTCATACTCAGTATAAATTTGAGGAATCATGAGTGTCAACACCTTTCTGCTCCCTTCCTGCCACTTCCCTTCTTCCTGTTCTTCCTTCACCGGTTCCCTGTTTGCTTCGGCATCCTGGAAGGATTCCGTCCGCTCATCTGCCTGTGGTCTTGATCCGTGCCAGCCTGAATCTGTGTGTTCCTGCCTCCAGCTCCCGACTGCTGCTGACTGCAGGAGTCCAGCCTGGACTTTGCCAGGGCTGCCCTGCAGCCTCCATGGTGACGTGAGAGTTATTGGTGGAAAGGGGGGAGGAACGTGGGATCAATCTTTTCCTGTATATTTGTATATTTGTATATATTTAGTAATTTTTCCTATTTATCATTACTGTTTCATTAAAGTTGTGTAGTTTAGTTTCCAACCCATAAGTCTCTTTCCCTTATTCTCTCTCCTTTCCTTATCAGGGAGGAGAGGGGGATTAATAGAAAAATATGTTATTCGGTTTAATTGCTGGGCCAGTTTTAAACCGTGACATTAGGGATAAGAGAGAGTAATAATTGGAGCATGACGCAAATGGTATGGAATAAGGGATGGAATGTCCTGGTTTGGACCAGGGTAAAGGTGATTTTCTGGTTTGTACTTTTGCTTTCAGCTAAGTCTCGGAATTTAGTTCCCCCCTCCCACCTCTTCCCCCTTCCTCCCCATCTTGTTCTCCTCATCCCCAGTTTGGGCAGTATTACTGTAACCACCCCCATCACGTCACCTCCCATCATCTCCCGGTACCTGAAGGGAGGGGAAACAGCCCAGGCTGGTGGGGACGGGGGAGCAATGCTCTGTCAGTCACCAGTTGGGGGAGCCTGGCTGCGGGGCAGGGGGTGTGGGTGCAGCCCCGAGGCAGTGAAGTGAAACCTCCCGGGAGCTGCAGCGTGATAGAATGAAGCGGCGGGGGTTAGGAAGAATAGGTAGGGAGGGGCCTTGGGGGAGTGGGATCCTACCCAGGGAGGCAAGGTTAGAAGTTGGCAGGGGGGGGACACCAGGCTTGTGTCCTGGGGTGGTTAGGGTCATCAGGCTTGTGGCATGGGAGGGGACACATCACAGCTGCGTGGTGCTGACCCAACCTCAACAGAAAGCCCTGGGGCACTGGAGATAAGAATCTGTTAATTCACTCAACTGTAAACTCAGGGGGACAAGAACCAACATAGTGGTTACTGACCTGAAGGTTCTTCTTCATTTCCATTTCACACTCAGCTTGTTCCTGTTCATATAAAAGAATTAATTTTAAAATCATTATTTCTGTTCAGAGCACCTCTAGTTTTGGGAGATTGCAGGCTCCAACTCTGATAGAACAAGAGAGATAAGAGGCGTTGGGTTGTGGGTCCAGGACTGGAACCGTGGCAGCTTCCATCAGCTTCTCACAGGAGCCACCCCATTGCTGCCCCATTCTTCGAAAACACCACTGCACTATACAAAGACAGTTTAAAACTTGAATAGTGAGTTTATAGATTAGATATTAGGAGGAAATTCTTTACCATGAGGGCTGTAAGGCACAGGAACAGGTTTTCCACAGGAGCTGTGAATGCCCTCTCCCTGGAAGTGGTCAGGGCCAGGTTAGAGGGGGTCTTGGTCAATCTGATCTAGTGGGAGGTGCTCCTGCCCATGCAAGGGGGTTGCAATTAGATTATATTTAAGTCTCTTCTAACCCAAACCATTCTATGATTCTATGATTTTTTAACTGATTTCTCGCTCCCATTTAGAGTGGCAATGCTCAAAAACGTCACTCAAAGGGTCATGGGCTTTTTGTTATTAGGGGTCCCTCTAGCCTATGTGTAGGAAACAGGTGCCAGCAATTGCTAGGTAATGAGCATGAGCTTGTGCTCAGCCCACCTGTGCCCAGTTAGGGCTGGCCCCCAACTGCGCATGAGCAGGATTAGGGGGCCAATAAAAGGTGAGGCTTAAGGCACATCCTCAGCTCATTCCTGAGCTAGCAGCAGGAGAGGCTGGTCGAGTTCAGAACATCGGTGCTGGCTGAGATCAACTACTCCTGTACGCCTGCTTATCTCAGAGCTCAGTGCTCTTAAAGAGGTTTGTCCAGCAACACCTATGGGTGTGTATTTCGGTATGATAATAGCTCATTATTATGTTAATACAATGAATATCATTACTCAGTGTTTTTCTACCCAGCGCTCAAGGCTGTGACCAAGATAAGCTGAGGGAAGCTGTGGGGAGTGTTCCTTCCCATCACTCCCATCTCTCTTGCATCTATCTTGCAGGCCTGTCTTTTGGCCAAGCCCATCTTCCCTTGCCCACATCCACAGCCCATTAGTCCCAGTTCCCCCTGACCTCCCCAAATCTTTCACCTTGTCAGGGTCAGCCTTTTGAGGACCTTCATGACCTCTGATCATCTGCCTTCTCACAGCATCCCAGGGCACACAATGTTCTGCTGTGCTGGAGAGGACCCCCCCAGCCGGCCCAGCAGTGCTGGAGGTGGGGGATTCCCTGCACCACCCAGATGTTCCCTTCCTGCATCCCAGCTCTTGCTCATGAAGGGCTCACAGACATCCTGTGTCTCATTTCACACACGGGTGCTTGACCTGACCCAGGCCAACCCTGTGCCTGCTCTAAGAAGTCATGACTGAGGCCATCAGTGGAGATCCTAGCAGGAACCTCTGTAGGAAAGAGTTTCCTTCAATAGCTGAGAAAGTCGGCCTTTCCAGACATGCTCAGCATTTTTTCCCCTGGAATTTTCATTGTTTTATTCATAGTTTTTAATTTAAATAACCTGATCAGCATGTTCTATCAAGCTGCTGACACTCATTCTGGGTATAAATAATATCGTAGCACCACTAACCAAAGCAAAGTTCCTACCAATGGTTCAAATTCAGAAACATTGCTCAGAGGAGCTGAGGTATTTTTAGGGCTCTACTTCTGCCTCTCTCTCTTCTCTTTTTCCCCTCCCTTTTCCTGTCTTCAAAGAGCTCTTGGAGTGAAAGATTCATTGAGTGACAGAATATTCCATTCTGGAAGAGACCCCTGAGCATCATCTTGTCTAAGTGCCCTGCTCAAGGATGGCTGAACCAGGTGAGGTTTCTCAAGGGCTCCCCCCAGCATGGCTTCACCAACAAAGGGGCTGAGAGCGCCTTTTGTCCCACCCCACAGGGAGACTATAAAGAAATGCAAAAGTGTTGACTCAAGTATTGGACAGTGAGCCAATTTGGCTATTAAGGGACTGTAGTAGACCATTTCAAAGGCCTTAACCAAGTCCAGATACACCCCACACCCTTCTTTCCCCTGCCCACTCTGGTTCAGCACTCCCTTTTTCATTCTTCAGCAGCGTGTAGTTCCCTGCAGGAGGATTGGCCCGATCACCATCCACGGGAAAGAGGTGATGCTGACCAGCAGGTAATTCTCCATTTCCCCTTCCTATTCTTCAAGGCTGGCAGAGATGCCCCTCTTCAAGGTGCAGTTGCCTTTTCAGGACAGAACTTCCAGTCTATGAGTCTTCCAGAGAAAGATGACAGAAAGCCCAGCACTGAAGACAAGACGTGGCCACCAGCAAGAAACACTCAAAGGTGTCAGAGGGAAGGTGCTCTAGCCCTCTGATCATTTTTGTGGCTCTCCTCTGGACATGTTGCAGGAGCTCTATGTCTTTGTTATGCTGGGGGCTCACAAACTGGACAACAGTACCCCAGGTGGGGTCTCTCAAGAGCAGAGCAGAGGGGGAGAATCCCCTCCCTCGACTGCTGTCTGTGCTTCTGTTGAAGCAACTCAGGAGATGGTTGGATTTCTGGGCTGCAAGCGCACACTGAGAGCTCATGTTGATCTTCCACCACTGTTCCGAAGTCCTTCTCCTCAGGGCTACCCCCAATCCTTTCTTCTCCCAACCTGAGTTTGTGCATGGGATTGCCTCAGACCTTTGCCAGAACCTTGCACTTGGCCTTGAACTTTATGCAGTTTGCAACAGCTTACTTCTTCGGCCTGTCCAGGTCCCTCGGGATGGCATCCCTTCCCTCCAGTGTTGAGTTCACCATACAGTTTGGTGAGGGGTTGGGGGTCAGAGCTCGGCTTGCAGGGGCAGGGATTAGGCAGAGGACTCTGGGGAGGGTTTGGTGTTTCTCCAAGAGCTTCTGGTTCATTCCCAGGGTGTGGGCTGGGTTTGTGGGTTGGGGTTTGATTCAGGGCTCAGGTGAGGGCTGAGGTTAAAGCTGAATTTTTAATGCTAAAGATCCGAGCTGTGGAGAAGGGTGGGCAGCAGAGAACACCTGAGGGTGTGGGGTTACAGGGTTGGGCTTTGCCTTCAAGGTGTGAGTGAGGGGGGGATCAGAGCAGTGGATTCTGTTCAGTGTGAGGGGCAGCATTTAGGGAAGTGCTAAGGCTTCAGGTTCCTGGTTAGGATCATGGCCAAGGCTTATGAGGAATGGTTTCTCAGTCAGTGTTGATGCACCCTCAAGGTTTGCAGCACCACATTTATCTCAACCAAATCTTTCATCTCTGTTGTCCAAGCCCATCTTTCCTAGCAAGAATCTCTGCAGGAAAGAGTTCTCTTCAGTAGCTGAGAAAGTCTGCCTTTCCAGACATGCTCAGCTTTTTCCCCCCTTGAATTTTTATTGTTTTATTCATAGTTTTTAATTTAGAAAACCCATCTGGAACTACTGTAGTTCCTAGTGTAGTTCCTGCACTCTAATATACCTACTGATAGCATCTGCAGAAGCTGACAGTTTAGAAATTGCTACAGGATTGAAATATCTCTGGGGAGAGAAGAAAAAAATAAACATTTTTCAGCTCTGCAGCACTTTGCCTTTTTCCAAAACCTTGTATGCAATTGTAACAAAGTTTTCCAGCAAGAAGATTATTTTAGAAACACAAAGATCAGCTGAATACTGCAGGGAGAAGTGATCCTTAATCATATATGTAAAAGTTCTGTCTCTTTTCTGGTAACAGAGGCTTGCATTTAAAATTGCTGCATACTTCCAGTCCTTGTAGTTTGAAGATGCTGGGATCATAGCCATAATACGCAGTACAAATCATTAGCTTTCAGTGTATGCTATACTATAATTTGCCAGTTACTATATAAAATACAATATACAAAATACAAGATTTTATATTACAGATATTATGAATCGCTTGCCTAAATAATACTGACATTTCTGTGGATAGGTTAAAAAAGGTTGGCTTGTAACATGAGACTACTCCTTTTTAAACTTCTGGAATAATAAACCATATTTAGGAAGCTCTGAATTTGTTTAGCTGTAGGAATAGCACATTAACTATTCAGATCACGTATCTTATCACAGCTTTTCACCCCATTAACTGTAACAGAGTACTGAACTGTGGGTCAGACTACAACCCCAGTACAAGTCCTCCTTGTCCCTTCCTATCTCCCTTCCCTCTCGCAGTCCTGCTTAAAAAAAAACAGCCATGTCAAAAGAAAAACCAAAGTCCCCCATTCAAATTGCACATTAAACAATATAGGAAGTAAATATTTCAAATATTTCCCAAAAGAAAACATAGTGGCATTTGTTTATATCGACAGCAAAAGTTTTCGAACTCAATGGAAAGATCTCCCCTGTCAAAGTCACTGCTTAGCACGATAAGCATTCAAAGCAAGTAAAAAAGGTTGTAAAAAAAAACTTCTATGGTTTTAAGTTTACATACATTTACTTCAAGGGGGTGAAAAAAGAAAAAGAAAAAAAAAAAAGATCAAAAGCATTCTGAAGAATATTTGTTGCTTTAGCAATAAGCCCCAAATAGTTGGAATTAATGTTTCCTTAGGCTCTTTGTTGATCCACATGGAATAATTCCCCCCCCTCCTTTATTTTTCTATTGCTCCTTTACCTGTCTCGTCTCCTCTGTTATTCTGCTCCAAATATGCCACTCTTCTCAGTTCTTTAGTTTTGGGCTGTTTTTTATTTCTTAGGTGTAGAGGCAACCAGGTAAACACAATCAGTTGTTCCCAGTTACGAGGAGGAAGGTATGAGCTCCTGTTAAGCCCACCTGTGCCATTAGGGCTGGCCCCAACTGCGCGTGAGCAGAATTGGGGGACCAATAAAAGGTGGGCTTCCAGAGGCGAGCTCAGTTCACTCCTGACAAGCCTGAGGAAGATAGTTGACTCCAGAGCATTAGCACGGAGATACACTGACTGATTCTAAGGGCAACTTTTGGAGTACTGTCCTTGCACCTTGGCAAGAACACCTACTGGACCCCAAAACACCGTTGTCCAGGAAAGGATTATCAGCAACATCTGGTGGAGAATGTGGGCAATGTGCCCAGGAACTAATATGGAGCAGAAGATCGGCTCTTTCTTTAATGCCATCCTGGAGCTTGTCCGTACCAAGCCCGAGGAAGGCGTCTGCATCATCATCATAGCTGAGTTCCTATCAGACATGGGCCGGAGGAAGAGGAAGAGGCACCCACTCCAAGCACTGAAAACAACGTGCAAGAAAACGCAAAAATGCCGACAGCCTGCGCCCCCGAGATGGGCGGCCCCAGTTGCTGCCTGAAACCACCCCGACTGCTATCACCCACCTCTGAAAAAGGAAAGGAAGCAGCCACCTCAGCCACCCCACCAGCTGCACCCACCGGCTGGAAGGATGAAATAAAAGCCCTTCTTGATCAGGCAATAAGGCCATTAGAAAAGAGGATCAAAGACATAGAACAGCGGTAGTCTTTCCACAAATACCGGCATCCATCTGTTCTCTTTGATGACGACAAGGATGTCCCAAGCCCGCTAAAAAAGCAGCAGGATGACCAAAGCATTAAAGGTGCCAATAAGCCCCAACCCGGAAGATGGACTGGTTTCGTTCGTGATGCCATCCTCGAAGGGGACTGGGAAGCCAGCACTATTGCCTGCCCTATCCTGCTCGATAATAATGGGGCACCTCTATATGAACAACACGAATGGAAGACCCTGCATCAGGCCAAAAAGACGCTGAAGGAGGGAGGACTAAGGACAGAAAGTGGCTGGGCTGTCCTGGATTGGCTTTTCACCGCCAACACTAATAGCCCCCACGACTGTCACAATTTGGCCAAGTACCTGCTCACCCCCTCCCAGCAAATTGTGTGGTTCAAGGAGTGGGAGTGCCTGGCCCAGATAGAGGTGAACCACCCTCGAGCAGCCAGGGTTCCATTACTAGGGGTGACCGCCAAAATGTTCACAGGCTCGGGCCGTTATGAAGATGTCAATGTCCAACTCCGATTCCCAATAGCGCTCCACCACACCGCTGCGCATCTATCCCGTCAAGCTTTCTATGTGGTTCCAGAACCTCCTCCTCTCCCCTCATTCACCTCCATCAAGCAAGGGATGACTGAGCCGTTCCAGCACTTCATCAATTGGCTTCACCAATCTATCATGGTCCAATCCAACCTAGGACCAGAGCAAAAAGACTCTATGCTTAAACTACTGGCATTCAAAAATGCAAATCCAAAGGTGAAGTCGTTACTTTCCACCCTGCCAGGAACAGCTGATACAGCAGAAATGCTAGAAGTTGTTGCTGCCAGGGAAACCCAAATATGGCAAAATCAAGATATGGCTAATGCCTTTGCCGCCACTATGGAACCCACTCATAAGCTTCTCGCGGCAGTAGCGCAGAAACTAGACAGAAGGGGAAATCGACCAAGGAAAGCCACCCCTGTCTGCTATCGGTGTGGAGCTAGAGGCCATACAAATAGAGCCTGCTCAGCCACAGTATGGTGTGACCGATGCCATTTAAAATGAATTAAATTAAAACAAATTTTAATTTAAATTGTCGTTTTAATTAAAACGGCAATTAAAACGAAACGGTATGTAGGTATGCAAAAAACGGGAGGAGCAGCGTGAGAGGCCCCCGCACCAGGACACAAGTAGCTGGGCCAGCACTTTACACCAGCTCCTCGACCCAGTCACAAGGGGAAGCCTGGGTCTCGATGTGCCCTCCGCAGTAGATGTCACCCTGACGACGACCCAGGTGCAACGAATCCCCACAGGAATATACGGACTCGTCCACCATGAGAATAGCATGGTAGGGGCCTTACTGATTGGATGTTCTTCCACTGGCATAGCAGGACTTGTTGTGCTACTGGCAATAATTGATGTGGATTATACAGGGGAGTTCATGATCGCCTGTTTTACGTTAATGCCCCCCCTGGTAATCAAAGCTGGCACTCAGTTAGCACAACTGGTCCTTCTCCCAAAAATGAACTTGGGGAAGAACACCCCTGTGGCACGAGGCAGTCAAGGAAGCACTCTGGTAACCTTAGTGAAGCAGATGAAGACAAGACCTATTATAATTGTACAATTGGCCGCTGGTGATGAGACCAAGACTCTTTCCACGATGATGGACACCGGGGCTGATATTACGACCTTAACATGTGGCCTCGTCATTGGAAACTCATCTCTGCCCTCGATGCCATCCAGGGAATAGGTGGTGGTTCCACCCCCCTCCAGGCCCTTAACCCCGTGCAACTGAAGTTCCCTGAAGGACAGATAATAACCGTCTGACCCTGCATTATGCCATTACCGGAACAACTTGGAGGGTTGATTGGCAGAGAGGTCATGAGCCAATTAGGGGCCATCCTCTCCATTCCCGAACCCCCACAACCCCCCAACATTTAAAATGAGGGTCACTGCAGAGGTGCTGCCAACTCCCAGACTGTGATGGAAGACAGACACCCCTGTCTGGGTGGAACAGTGGCCCCTATCAAAAGAGCGCCTTGAAAATGCCAACCGCCTGGTGCAGGAGCAGCTGGACACAGGACACATCCAGCTGTCCGTCAGCCCTTGGAACACTCCCATCTTTGTAGTTCAAAAAAAGACAGGAAAATGGCAGTTGCTACAGGACTAACACAAGGTCAACAACCAGATGTGACCAATGGGCGCCCTCCAACCCGGGCTGCCCTTACTCACTGTGTTACCCAGGGGTTGGCACCTCCTGGTAATTGACCTTAAGGACTGTTTTTTCACCGTTCCCCTTCATCCCGAAGACACGGTTCGCTTTGCCTTTACCATCCCATTGATTAACAAAAGCAAACCTGCCAAGAGATATGAATGTGTAGTGCTGCCCCAAGGGATGAGAAACTCTCCCACGATATGCCAATTGTACGTGGCTTGGGCACTCTCACCGATCCAAAAAGAAATGCTGGGTACACTAATCTATCATTACATGGATGATAAACTGCTTTGCCAGGAAGCCCTGTTCCCTGACAACATCAACCAGACACTGATCACTCTGTTAAAGTTAAAACAATTAATTGTAGTTCACCCTGGAACTATCTAGGGTGGCAAGTCACTCATGCCATGGTGAGACCACAAAAATTGGAAGTGATCAACTTGGTCCAAAAGGTAGTGGGCGAGCTTCAATGGGCTCGACCTATCATAGGTCTCACCAATGCTGACATCCACCCCTTCCTCTTGCTGTTGCGGGGCACGCATCCAGATGCATTAGTGAACTGGACAGACAACCATACCAACGCGTTAAAATGGGTCGTCCAAAAACTGGCAACCGGCTTCGCTGATCGTCGAGATGCCACTCAGCCCATTGGGATAAGGGTATGCAACCACCCTTCATTCCCCTTTGCACTACTACTGCAGGACTTCAATTGGCAAAGGGAAAATGGGGAATGTCACAAGGACTATGACCACAACCAGAGCTCTAAAAAATCAGAGCCAATAGCTATTCTGAAATGGTTATTCCTGCCCCACATGGCCCAGAAAGGCATCTGGCAGCGGACTGAAATTACAGCACTCCTAATACGAAAGGGGCGACAGCGTTGCCTAGAAGTAGATGGTCGGGAGCCAGCATGGGTCAGCATCCCTATCAAAAGAGCTGATTTTGATTGGTTGCTGCAACGCTCCACACCACTACAACTCGCCTTGCCCGATTACTCTGGAGGCATCCGTCATGGAGCCCCCAAAAGCAGGTGCCTACAGGCCATTAGCCAGTTCTGCTGGATAGAAAGACCAATCGGCTCAGAGCATTCAGTGCCCGGTATCACCATATTCACTGATGCCGGAAAGAAGTCAAAAACGTCCGCCTGTGTATGGCAGGATAAGGGACAGTGGAAACATTTGATTCCGGGCACCGACGAAGACAACCTGCAGACTATGGAGCTACTGGCTATCATTTGGGCCTTAACGCAATGGTGACGCGCCCCCCTTAACATCGTCTCCCACTCACAATATGCCGTAGGAGTAGCAAACCCTATCGAGGATGATCTTGTTAAACCGGTGCAAAACCAATTGTTGCTAGAACTCTTTCTTGCATTACAATGTGCACTGAGAGGTCGCACACAACCGTGTTGCATCCTGCACATCCGCAGTCATAAAACATCCTTGGGCCTAGGGGAAGGAAATGCAAGAGCTGACTCCCTGGTCAGCCTAGGAATGCAGGGTCCAGTAAGCCAGTTTGGGAAGGCTCAGAACAGCCATTCCCTATTCCATCAAAGTGCCAGGGCACTGAAGCACATGTTCACCATCCCATGGGAAGATGCCAAGGGGATTGTTAAGGCATGCCCTCAGTGCGCACAATTTGGCCCTGCCCTAGGAATGGGAGTCAACCCACGAGGTTTGCAAGCTGGAGAGATCTGGCAGATGGATGTCACCCATGTCCCCGAATTCGGACGACTTAAATATTTCCATAATATTTATTATGGATGGATATTTATCGATGGATAAAACAATCGAAACTTTCTCAGGCATGCTTTGGGCAACAGCTCAGACAGGGGAGAAGGGTCTGCATGTGGTCCGTCACCTGACCAACTGCTTTGCTGTGATGGGGGTTCCCCAAGTAGTAAAAACTGACAATGCGCCTGCCTATATAGGCAAAAAGGTCAAGCAGTTCCTTGCTACTTGGGGAGTAAAACACATTACAGGGATCCCTCACTCGTCTACAAGCCAGGCGATAGTGGAAAGAGCTAATCACACACTGAAGACATACCTACGACATCCTTCCACGGATGTCGTGATCCGTGTTATTATTTTAATATTTTGTTTATGAGGAAATCTCAGCTTCTGCTTCAGAGACGACGCATAGAATTGCAGGCTAACACATTTTGAAAGTTAAACAAGTTACAAGGATTTATTTTTAGGGAAGTCACAGAAAAAAAAGGTTAAGGGGAAAAGGGGAAGAGAGTCAGATTCGGTTACCGCGTTGCTGTAGCAGTGTGAAGAAAAAAAAAAACGATCCGCCGCTTTTTGCCTCAGGGCTCTGCGTCGGGTGGACGAAGTTTCTGGAACGGCTTTTCACGTGATTCTTCGGTGCCGGGTGGATCACGCGTGGCTTTCTCCGTGTTGTGGGCTGGCAGGCTTCAGGCAGGCTCCAGGCAGGCTCCTCTTCGGTTCTTTTCAGGGGTATTTTTATAATGAAAAAGGGGAGCGAGCCCCCCTTTTTTTCTCCCTTGTGCGAGTCACTGGTAAACCGATTTTTTCGGAGCGGAGCATTCTTCCGGAGACAACTTATCAGTCGGTTTAGATATGTTAATTTCCTGAGGTCTAGCCCAAAATGCCAGGCGCCAGGAGACTTGTTTTCCTGTTTACCGTCTTTAGATATGTAAATGTGTTTGATATGTAAGCTTAAGGAAGAAACTTACTCAAGAATATTTTTTTTTTTTTAAAGTGTTTACATCATTACACTCTGTGATTCTTGAGTCAGTATTCATTTATTATTTTTTCTTCTTTTTTTCTCATATGCATATACATATATACACACATCCCTGTACATATATATATACACACATCCCATATGGTGTGATGAGGTGTGTGGTTGTCTTTGCAATCTGTGCCTTTTTTTAGCAGGTAGGACCCATCTCCGAGGCCTCCACTGAGGAGCAACCGGGGTCCACGGCCTGCTTGGCTTATTGCTCTGCCCACTTTTCCCACCACACGTCCCCCTGACTCAAAAGCCAGTATTTCTTTGGCTCATGAGACAATATTTCTTTTGACGTGTGTTTGTGGGGGGGATTAACATTTACCACACTGTCTCTACCTCACCAAATTACGTCACCTCACCCCGTGGGTTTTGAGGCTATGGGAGTGTGTTGTTGGGATGAATACATATACATACATACACAAAAGAAGAAAGAGGGAAAAAAAATTGCATTTTGTGTTGCGCCAGCATTGGGAAGTTTTGCAACTAATTATCTAGATAGATTACAGACATATAAAGCTTAAAAGGTAGCAGTGAGATATATGAAAACTTACAAAAGATCAATTAATATGAATAAAGTATGTGCCTGTACATGGCAATTATCTGCATTTACAATATGTATAAAAATCAAAGGAAAATACTGAGTATGACAATCTTAGGAATCAAATTAGAAGAAAAAAAACTGATTTCATATCAGAACTTAGTAATAACAATAGCAATAGTAAAAATTATAAAAATGATAATAATAATTATAAAATATGATACAATGAAATAATCAGAAATATAACAATATAACAGAGGCCCATTTCATACACATTCAAATTATATCTGATATTATACCACCATAATAAATGTGTTACAGGCAACAGCAATCCAGGAGCAATCATAAACAAAATCATGATGTTATAAATTACTTTGCCTAGGCTAAAGAGGTGGCTAGCCTCCCAGCCATCAGTAAGTAACTTCTTCCAGTGTCAGTTTCAGAGTAGCCAAGTCTGAGACTGCACCAGGGGTGTTATATTTTGATGTCCTAGGATTACTGAAGTTTGTAGTCATATTAATTCACTCTCATTCTGTCCCAATACACAAAACCTAATTACACAAAGGACCAAAGGAAAACATTTGTTTACAGAGTACAAAGTAACCATTTTCAGAATTTTGCTCTCCAGATTCCCCAGCCCCGTCAGTTTACATAAAGTCTCTAAATTCTAATAACGTGCCACTTTTCAATATTTTATAACTTTTAGCGCAATTCTTCTTTCTCCTGCCAAATTATAGCAGCCAAGATAAAAAAGGCACGAGCATTGGGAAAAAAAACTAAAAGCTTTTTTTTGTTGTTGTTGTTGTTTTGTTTTGTTTTTTGTTTTTTTCACCTGTTTCTTTCTCCAGAACGGATCGGTTGTCTCATATTGTTAACGATTTAGCAAGGCCAACAAAATCTCTATTCTTATAATTTTTATAAATTATATCATAAAGAGCTTTCTTCAGGATATAGTCATGGGGTTTGAGGTACTCCCAGAATGGGCAAAACCAAAGCGGCTTCCCTAAATTCATTCTCGTTATAGAAGGACACACTACTAGAGCTAGCCGAAAACATAATAGGCTCCCTTTAAATTGTTTTAAAATTTCCTTAAGGGTTAGTTTGCAATTCAGGCGTTAGTCTAAGAGCAAGCTCTGATTTTTCCTCAATATTATCCTGTCCGTGACGCCAATTTCTGTCGTGATCCGTGTTATTATTTTAATATTTTGTTTATGAGGAAATCTCAGCCTCTGCTTCAGAGACGACGCATAGAATTGCAGGCTAACACGTGTTGAAACTTAAACAAGTTACCAGGATTTATTTTTAGGGAAGGCACAGAAAAAAAAGGTTAAGGGGAAAAGGGGAAGAGAGTCAGATTCAGTTACCGCGTTGCTGTAGCAGTGTGAAGAAAAAAAAAAACGATCCGCCGCTTTTTGCCTCAGGGCTCTGCGTCGGGTGGACGAAGTTACTGGAACGGCTTCCACGTGGTTCTTCGGTGCCTGCTGGTTCACGCGTGGTTCCTCCGTGCTGCGGGCTGGCAGGCTCCTCTTCGGTTCTTTTCATGGGTATTTTTATAATGAAAAAGGGGAGCGAGCCCCCCTTTTTTTCTCCCTTGTACGAGTCACTGG
This sequence comes from Florisuga fusca, assembly GCA_038090715.1. NCBI lineage: Eukaryota > Metazoa > Chordata > Aves > Apodiformes > Trochilidae > Florisuga > Florisuga fusca. The sequence goes on along the minus strand of JAAWXA010000407.1, from coordinate 3,383 downwards.
TAAACCAATTTTTTTGGAGCGGAGCATTCTTCCGGAGACAACTTATCAGTCGGTTTAGATATGTTAATTTCCAGAGGTCTAGCCCGAAATGCCAGGCGCCAGGAGACTTGTTTTCCTGTTTACCGTCTTTAGATATGTAAATGTGTTTGATATGTAAGCTTAAGGAAGAAACTTACTCAAGAATAATTTTTTTTTTTTTTTAAAGTGTTTACATCAACGGGTCAATGGACAGGGCCCAAGCCATTGCTGTTTATTGGAAGAGGCTATAGCTGTGTCTCCACAGACTCCGGACCTCTTTGGGTACCCAGCAAATGGAAACTCCCTGCCGCGACCGGATCCCCAGAGACATCCATATCTAACAACAGTGCATCCTCCAACAATTAACTCGCACGTTTGGACTTATTCTCTTGGTGTTTGTGGGGTTTTTGGGGGGTTTTTTTGTGGTGGTTTTTTTGTTTTTTGTTTTTTTAAAAAAAAAAAAGAAGGGGAGGGGGGGGAAGTATAGAGGCAACCAGGTAAACACAATCAGGTGTTCCCAGTTACAAGGAGGAAGGTGTGAGCTCCTGTTAAGCCCACCTATTCCCAATTAGGGCTGGCCCCAACTGCGCATGAGCAGAATTGGGGGACCAATAAAAGGTGGGCTTCCAGAGGCGAGCTCAGCTCACTCCTGAGCAGTCTGAGTAGGAGGCTAGTTGAGTCCGGAGCGTTAGCACCAAGCTAGGCTAACTGAATCTAAAGGCACGTATCGGAGTACTGTTTTTGCACCTTGGCAAGAACACCTACTGGACCTCAAAACACTGTGGTCCAGGAAAGGATTGTCTGCAACAGACCACCACTTCGCAGACACCCGAGGGAGTGCCGGAGTGGATGTTGAAACAGCTGTAGACATACATCTGACTGATACGCAGGTTGCATTAATTGAAACTAATATGACAGAACCTTTAGGTCATAATGCAAGCGGGCGAACCTTTCTTGGGGTGCGGTGCTCTGAAGTCAAAGACGTGTTCTGTGCAGTCAGTGCTCTGATTTTTCTGCCTTCAGACTAGGCTAGCCTTGTTTGGTGCTTCTGCTCCAGACTCAGCTAACCTCTCCTCTGGCTGCTCGAGAGTGAGCCCCACACGGTTTCAGAAGCTCACCTTTTATTGGTCCCCAGTCCTGCTCATGCACAGCTGAGGCAAACTCTAATTGGGTCCAGGTGGGCTTAATGCTAGCTCACGCCTCCCACCTTGTAATTAGCACCTGAGTGCCTCAAACATGGGCTTATGTACGCATGCTCAGGCCATTCCTTTACACATTCTGCTACATCATAATCTTAGCACCTTACTCCTTGGAGATCATCTATTACTAAACAAGGTCTTTTTGTTCTCCCAGGTGTTATTGATTCTGATTACACTGGACCAATTATGGCTATGGTTTATACTCCGTCACCACCTGTCTTTGTCCCTAAAGGACAGCGGATTGCTCAATCGGTTCCATTCCAGAATTGTGTACCAAAAGCTAGGGACATTGACAGGGGAGATGGAGGTTTTGGATCTACAGGATATGCATTGGTTAATTTGGCTATAGATATCACCAAAGGACAGCCTTGAGAGTTGGTTACTGTTGTCAATGGTCATGGTGAGGAAAAGCAATTGTCTTTGCTAGTTGACACTGGAGCAGACGTTACCATCATAGCATGGAAAGATTGGCCGTCTGCGTGGCCACTTTGTCCTGCACAATTGGCTCTAGCTGGTTTGTCTTTGCCACTGCAGAGCCAATATCCAGTGCAGTTAAAATTCTCTGATGGCAATCATGTGTCAGTAAAACCCTATGTGCTGTCAGTACCTGTGTCATTGCTGGGACGAGATATATTGTCTCAATTAGGAGTCAGGCTAATGTGACCTTTTTAGGAGCGGTCACTGAAGAACGGCCTGTAATACCTTTGACGTGGAAAACTGAAATGCCTGTATGGGTAGATCAGTGGCCTCTTAAACAAGACAGGCTAGACAAAATTCATTCCTTGGTACAGGAACAGCTTGTTGCAGGTCATATCCGACCCTCTACAAGCCCGTATAACATGCCAATTTTTACCATTCCCAAAAAATCGGGAAAGTGGCGTCTATTACATGATCTGCGGGCAATCAATAATATTATGGAGGATATGGGGGCATTACAGCCTGGATTACCTGCTCCTACTATGACACCAGAAGGCTGGGACATAATGTTGCCCAAACTGAGACACAAACCAACTGAGTTAGTTTATGTGGTGCTTTATTTCAAGGGCCCGGGAAACCTGAGGACTAGCGTCCCAAGTCAGGAGTCCGACGACCCATATTTTGATTCCAGCTTTTATACTTTTTACAATCTTAAGTTTCATGCAGAGTCAGATCACAAGACAGTTCCATTAATCATGTAAATAACAATAGCTTGACATCTTCTACCAGGGCTTATTGTTTAACTCCTTCCCACCACCTGAACATAACATACCATATCCTATCTCTAGTACAAAGTGTCAGTTTACTTATGTTCTACATGCTCTGTTAGTTACTTATGTTCTATATGCCCTGCTAGTTCCTTTAATTATTGTTCCCCAGAATCAGCACATTCTTTATACTAGTGTTTGCTATGATTTGCAACCCCGAATACATTAACCCTTAATACGTTTCCAAAAAGTCACTTTTCTTGCAACAAGTCCCCCCTTTTGAGCATTCTTCGACTTTTCAGCAAGAATGCTCAATCTTCATGCTTTTATGGTTGAGGGGTGGAAGTGATATTTCTTCTGGTGATATTACTTCTTTTCGAGTCATTGCCTTCATTACCCTTCGGGTGTGCTTGGTTTCTTTAGCAATCATACCTAAAAGACACTTATACATTACGATAATCACTACTACAATTATGATTATTGTTATCCCATATTGTATTATTGATGATATCCACCCAGAGACTTGTATTCCCAGGGAGCTTAATATTGCCCCAACCCAATTATGCTCTGCTTCCTTTTGTACTTCATGGACTTTGTCTTCAATTTGTTCTAGCTGACTTATATCTCTTTCCACTTCTTGGGTAACGTTCGGGACGTGTATACAGCAATGCCCTTCCTTCTCATGCAGGTACCCACAAACCCCATGCTCCTTTAGTAGCATCATATCTAAGGCCATTCTATTTTGTATGGTCATCCTGGTGGTGGCTTGTAATTGTAAATTAAGATCTTTAAAGCCTTTCTTAGTTACTTCTGCCAATCGTTGTGTTTGGCCTAATAGTTTATACAGCATTTCTCTGTTTCGGTAAGTAGATAGTGGTGCGAACAGAGATTCCAATACCCATCCAAACTTTACCCCGGAGGAGGGTTCATGCCACTCATCTTCCTCATCCAAATCCTCATTAATGCCCCTCCTCTCTCTTTT
>JAAWXA010000406.1:2719-24632 GCA_038090715.1 Florisuga fusca | reverse complement strand
GGGGGGGGGGGGGGGGAGGGGGGTGGAAGAGAGAGCAATTCTGTCCTTAGATTTGTGGTCCGCCTAAACTGCTAAGCCGTGACATGCACGTAGGTGGATGGAAAATCTGTAGGTTCCGTGACCAGCATAGGGTACTGGAACAAGGGAGTGTTGCAGTCTGGATAGGGGATTTTATCTGAGAATAAGCTTAATTTTTGGTTACCTAACCTTGCTAGGCTTAAACAATTACTGGTAGCTATTTTAGTTTAGGACTCCTAGTATTATTGATGTGTATTAATATAATGTGGGTTTTTTTATTTCCTTGGTATTGTAAGCAAATAAGATAATATTTTGCCGCTAAAAAAAAAAGGGGAGTTAAATTTACTAACGTTGGAACAAAGGGTTATCCAGACAGGATACTCCTGATTTATTGCAAGGGCCTATAGCCAAACAGGAGGTGATGCTGATAAGCTTAGAAGAAAGTGAGACTCAATCAGTTCTGGTTCGCTGCATCATCATTTTTTGCCTCAGTGCGAAAATTCAAGGCCAGGGGTTAAAAGTACACTGTGAATCACAGAAAGTTAAGGGTTGGAAAGGACCTTGAAAGATCATCGAGTCCAACCTCCCTGCCGGAGCAGGGTTACCTACAGAAGGTCATGTAGGAACATGCCCAGGTGGGTTTTTAATGTCTCCAGAGGAGACTCCACAAACTGCCTGGGCAGCCTATTACAGTGCTGTCACCCTCACATTAAAAAAAATTCTCCTTGTGTTTATATGTAACCTCCTATGCTCAAGATTATATCCATTGCATCTTGTCCTATCATTGGGCATAATTGAAAAGATCCTGGCACCATCCTCCTGGCTTTCTCCCTTTACACATTTATAAACATTAATGAGGTCACCCCTCATTCTCCTCTTCTCCAAGCTGAAGAGACACAGCACCCTCAGCCTTTCCTCATAAGGGAGATGTTCCACTCCCTTAATCATATTGAAGGATCTGCTCTGGACTCTTTCAAGAAGTTCCCTGTCCTTCTTGAACTGAGGGGCACAGAACTGGAAACAATATTCCAGATGTAGCCTCACCAGGGCAGAGTAGAGGGGGAGGAGAATCTCTCTTGACCTACTAACCACCCCCCTTCTAATGCACCTCAGGATGCATTGGCCTTCTTGGCCACAGGGGCACATTGCTGGCTCATTGTCATCCTTCCATCCACCAGCACCCCTGGGTCCCTTTCCCCTTCACTGCTCTCCAAGAACTTGGTCCCTAACCTGTACTGGTACCTGGGGTTGTTCTTTCCCAGATGTAGGACTTTACACTTGCCCTTGTTGTAATTAATTAAATTTTTCCCTGCCCAACTCTCCAGCCTGTCTAAGTCCCTCTGAATGGCAGCACAGCCTTCTGGGGTGTCAGACAGTCCTCCCAGCTTTGTGTCATCAGCAAACTTGCTGAGAAGACACTCTGTCCCATCATCAAGGTTGTTGATAAAGATGTTGAACAGGACTGAACCCAGCACTGATCCCTGGGGGACTTCACTAGTCACAGGTCTCCAGCTGGACTCTGCACCATTGATCACCACTCTTTGGGCTCTATTGTGTAGCCAGTTCTTAATCTATCTCACTGCAGATTCTTCTATCCCACATTTCCTGAGGTTGCTCACGGGGATGTTATGAGAGACTGTGTCAAAAGCCTTGCTAAGGTCAAGGTAGACTACATCCACTGATGAAGAAGACTTCGAGCCTTCCTGCCAGAGACCCTCGCCCACAACCAGTAGGAAGTAGCACACATGCGTGAATGGGAGGAACTTCATGATAACAAACTCCAAAAATGACTGCTTAATCCTGCCTGTTCTCAGAAACGTGCATATGTATAACTTGACAGTATAAATTCTTTGTGATTGACCCAAATGGTATGTATGCATATTGGCCAGGCATGCACGCAGTGCTGTAAGAAAGTATCCATTGCTCCACTGATTTTGTCCCGTCTGATGAAATTTATCTACAGTGAGACATATTTCTAACAATTTGTTCAATTTCCAAACCTGTGAAACATTAAAAAGAAGTCTGGTTGCCTGTCAGCACAGCCATATGGGTAGCGTCCCACCAGAGCTGGAATTCAAACTATTCAGACACATTAGTCCAAATTTGAACCTGAGCTCAAGCTAATGTGCTTAAACCTCCCCTTTGGTCACCATAAATCTGTCAGGTTTTAATGCTGGGCCAGAAATTAAACAAATGACAGATGCCCTCTATTAATTCCCCTCCCTGATAAAGAAAGGAGACAAAATAAGGGAGAGAGATTTACAGGTTGGAAACTGAACTACACAACTTTAATGAAACAGTAATGATAAAAAAGGACAATTGTTAAATAAACAAATGTACACAGAAAACAATACAAAGTTCCTCCCAATAATGCTCATGTCACCACCAAGGCTGCAGGGCAGGCCCTGGAAAAGTCCCAGGCTGGGCTGCTTGAGTCAGCTGCAGACGGAAGCTGGAAGCAGGAACACAGAGATTCAGGATGGCACGGATGGGGACCACAGGCACAAAAAGGGATGGAATCCTCCCAGGATGCAAGTCTTGGACAAAAGGCCAGAAGAAAGAAAAGGCTTGACCCTCATGATCCCTCAAATTTATACCGAATATGATTCGTATGGGATGGAATACTCCATTTGGTCAATTTTGGTCATTTGTCTTATCCGCTCTTCCCTAAAAGAGGGTTGCAGGTGTGACCTCTTTTCTCTTTCCGGTGTGACCTCTTTATTCCCTTTCTTTTTCCAGAGCATAAGATGTTCCTCAAAACTGAGCAGTGGCCTTGGCTCTACACGCCATTTTCTAGCTGTAACTATAAACATCAAGTGTTATCAATCCTAGAAGCAGACACTGACTGAGAAACTTGATGTTAATTTCACCAAGTGCAGCTACTTAGAGGAGACTTAGCTGAAAGAAAAATGACAACAAAGAGAAGTAGTTCTATCCTGGAGAAAAGCAAGACATACACACCCTATAGAATCACAGAATTTTCAGGGTTGGAAGGGACCTTTAAGATCATCTAGTTCCAACCCCCCTGCCATGGGCAGGGACACCTCCCACTAGATCAGGTTGCTCAGAGCCCTGTCCAGCCTGGCCTTAAAAACTTCAGGGATGGAGCTTCCACCACCTCTCCGGTCAATCTGTTCCAGTGTCTCACCACCCTCATGGTGAAGAACGTCTTCCTAACTTCCAATCTAAATCCACCCTCCTCCAGTTTGAATCCATTCCCCTCAGAGCTTTCTCCTCTCCAGACTGAGTAAACCCAACTGTCTCAGTCTGTCTTTATAGGAGAGGTGCTCCAGCCCTCTGATCATCCTCGAGGCCCTTCTCATGACATGCTCCAGCATGTCCATGTCCCTCCTGTAAAAGGGGCTTCAGAACTGGATGCAGTACTCTAGGTGGGGTCTCACAAGAGCAGGGTAGAGGGGGAGAATAACTTCCCTCGACCTGCTGGCCACGCTTCTCTTGATGCAGCCAAGGATCTGGTTAGCTTTCTGGGCTGCAAGTGTACACTGATGGCTCATGCTGAACTTCTCATCCACCATCACTGCCAAGTCCTTGTCCTCAGGGCTGCTCTCAAGCCAGTCACTGCCCAGCCTATATCAGTGCTTGGGATTGCCTTAACCCAGATGAAGGACCTTGCATTGGTCTTGTTGAACTTCATATGGTTGGCATGGGCCCACCTCTATAGCCTGTCAAGATCCCTCTGGATGGCATCCCTTCCCTCCAGCATGTCAGCTGCACCACACAGCTTGATGTCATCAGCTAACTTGCTGAGGGTGCACTCAATGCCTCCGTCCACGCTGCCGACAAAGATGTTAAACAAGACCGATCCCAATACTGATCCTTGAGGGACTACTCCTGATAACCTTCTTTTCTTTCAAGTGGTTAGAGATGCCTTCCAGAATGAGAATTGCTGTCAGAATCCGTAACTATTATTATTAATTATTATTATTAGTGAGTAAATGTTATTTTATATTTTGTTTGTGAGGAAAAACTCACCTCTGTGCATATGCACCACAAATTGCAAAAGTAATCAACTTAAGAGTTAAACAAATTGAACAGTTTATTTAAAGGAAAGCATCCAGTTGGGGAATGGTATTTCAGTAAGGGGTAAATAGTTAGGTAAACCATGCAAACAATGCAGAAAAACAGGTGTTTAAGAAATGAACTATCCTGGAAGCACTTATAAGAAAAGGGAAAAAAGGGAACAGAGATTTGTAATTTCACCCTCTAAGATTCTCTGGGAAATTGCTGATTTTTCTGTCCTGGTCCATCACTGTTCCTCATGGCCGGTCCTTTTCCGACATTTTCTGTCTTTTTTCTGCTTCGGTTGTTCATGTGTCTCCTTTGTCTTCAGGTTTTTTTATAGGCAAAACTTCTGCTTTCCAGAAATCATTGTCAGGGATTTTGCAATTTGTGGCTGCAGGCCTTCCATTTGTCTGCAAGCATTCCAAGAATTCCACAGCTCTTGTATTCAAGGTCTGTATCAGTAGCAGTTTTGCACCATTTGCATTACCTGCCTGGCAACTTTGTACTATTTGTATTTTATCTCATCCCCTGCTACTTCAAAGTGTCTGTTTATCATATGAAAAGCAGAGGTCTGCTCCTCAAACTGACTCCTTATATTTGAAGAATGTAAACAGTGAAATAGCAGAATGGCACCATTTCATAGCCAGCTTGTAATTGTGATTTTGCTCATTCAAGAGACATTTTTTCAGTTTACTGGCAGGTGTTTACCACAGTTGCTCCATCACCTTTCCAAGGATGGATATGAGGCTGACTGGTCTGTACTTTCTTGCTTCTTACTTTTTGCCCTTTTTGAAGACTGGAGTGACACTGGCTTTCTTCCAGTCCTCAGGTACCTCTGCCATTCTCAACATCAGCCAGCTGTTTCAGCAAATGTGGATGCGCCCCATCGGGACCCATGGATTTGTGTGTTTTCAGTTTATCCAAGTGATCTCTTACCCAATCCTCACTGACCAGTGGAGAGCCTTCCTCTCTCCGCTCATGCTCCCTTACTTCCAGTGACTGGGATTCCTGAGGGCTGGTCTTTGGAGTAAAGACTGAGACAAAGAAGGAATTCAGCAACTCTGCCATATCTGCATCTTCTGTTATCTCCCACTTCATTTATCAGTGGACCCACTTTTTCCCTACTCTTCTTTTTCTCATTGATGTATTTGAAGAAAATAATCTTGTTTTCTTTCACCTCCTTAGCCAGGCTAAGTTCCAAGAGAGCCTTGGCCTTTCTTATTGAATCTTTACCTACTCTTGCCACATTTCTATAATCCTTCCAATTAACCAAACCCTTTTTCCACATGCTGTGAATTTCCCCTCTTCCATCTAAGTTTTTCCAGGATCTCCTTGCATATCCATTCAGGTCTCTTGTCTCCTCTACTTCATTTTTTCTATTTTTTTGAGATGATACATTTATCTTGAGCTTGGAGGAGGTAGTGTTTGAATATCGACCAGGTCATTTGGGCCCCCCTGTCATCTCGAGCTCTAGTCCATTGGACACTTCTAAGTAGAACTTTAAAGGGGACAAAGTTAGCCCTCTTCAAATCCAGGATAGGGATTTTATTTATTGCCCTGCTTCTTTTCCTAACAATGCTAAACTCTAACACGTCATGGTCACTACAGCCAAGACAAGACTGCCCACAACCTTAACATCTGCAGTCAGACCTTGTTTGTTTGTTGATACAAGGTCCAGCATTACACCTCTCCTTGTTGGTTCTTCAACCACCTGCAGCAGAAAGTTGTCATCGATGCACTGAAGGAACCTTTTGGACTGGTTATGCTTGGCTCTGTGATCTTTCCAACTAATATCAGGGTGACTAAAGTCACCCATGACCATCAGGGCACATGACCTTGAGGCTACTTCCAGCTATCTGTAGAAGGCCTCATCAACAACTTCTTCTTGGTTTGGTGGTCTATAGTAGACACCCCAAGCCATATCTGCCCTGTTTGCATGTCCCTTAACTCTTACCCATAAGCTTTCAACATCGTCATTGTCTCCCCCTGGGTTAAGGTCAATGCATTTTAGTTGCTTATTCACATAAAGAGCAACTCCATCACCACCACGCCTTGTCAGTCTATCCTTCCTAAAAAGTGCATAGTCATCCATAACCACATTCCAGTAGTGTGAGGTATCCCAACAAATCTCTGTAATTGCAATGAGATAGTAGCCCTGCAACCTAACACAGATTTCTAGTTCATCTTGTTTATTCACCATGCTTCTTGCATAGGTATAGAGACACTTCAGAAACTTGGTTGAGTACCATCTGTTACCACTGTGGTTGGTTTGATCTGTTTGCTGATTGGGTGCAATGGCACATACACTGCCATGTTTGACCCTATCCCCTGTTAAATTAAATTTAAAGCCCTCTTGACTATGTTGTTCAGCTTAGCTCCAAAGATTTTCTTGCCTCTTTGAGACAAGTGTATTCCATCCCACCCTATCAGGTTACAGTCATCATAAAATGTCCCTTTGTTATAGAAGCCAAAACCTTTGTGATGGCACCAATTGCGTAGCCAGAAATTAATGTTCATTATTCTTCTATACCTTTCTTCCCCCATCCCTGTAGCTGGTAAGGAAGAAGAAAAGATAACTTGGGCCCCAATGTTTTTCACTTGTGCCCCCAGAGCTTTATAGTCTGCTTTGATTTTACTCAGGTTCCTGTTCTCAGTATTATTCATACCCACATGAAAGAGTAACAACGGGTAGTAGTCAGGGGTCTTCACAAGTTGTGGCACCCTTTCAACAAGGTCATAGATTTTTGCACCTGGGAGGCAGCAAACTTCATGTGATTCGTTGTCAGGTCAGCAGATAAGTGTCTCAGTGCCCTTTAACAGAGAGGCTCCTACTACAATCATCTGTCGTTTCTTTTTGTGATAACATGTGAAGCTTCTGGTGGAGCTTCACTATGTTGTACATGTTCATGACTGTCTAGACACCTGTGTGCCTGTGTGGAACCTCCATCTGGGTCTCCACATTCCTCCTGGTAGCAACTTTTGCCCAAGTGGAAACCATAACTCTTCTGGGAGGATTCTCTCTCTCAGTGCTTCTGTTGCTACTATTCCTTTGGTAAAAACTTCTCAAGACTGAGGGAAAATGCCTCTTTTTTAGACCCCCTCCTCCTGAACTCCCACCTCAGTTTCATACATCTTCATACAGCTCCGACCAATTTAAAACTGGTCATGGCCAGTTTTAGCCTCTTTATAACTAAGACTGAATGATACACATGCTCATCCACAAATAGACTGATATGGTTAGTGTGAGCCTGTAACTCACAAGCCTATAGTAGATATGAGCTTTTGCTTTGGATCTTTCCTTTGATTTTGAACAGAGAGTGAATGAAACTGTTTGTGATCGTTTTTTAAAAGTTGTTGCTCAATGTAGTCAATGTAGTCATGCTTTTTCTCTCTAGTAAGAAGAGTAGGAGTTGACATATTCACCCATCTTTGATGCATCAGCATAATTAGCTTTACAATCCAGATTAGGTGTGAGAAAGCATATAGTTGTTATAAATGACCGATGACTGAGACTCAACGTTCTCTTTAGTAGCTTGATTTAATTAATATATTGCAGTAAGCAAAGCAGCGCTGGGTGCAGGGGGACAGAATCTTTATCCCTCATGCACACAATTAAAGCTCTGGAATTATCTTTTATTGAGTACAATTCTATGCATATTCAAAAGAAGGTGGGTTTACATACATATTCATAAGATTACATAATTCCATTACAATATTCATGATGGTCAGAGTCTGGGTGGAGTCTTCTTTTGGGGAGATATATGGGAGTCGTCAGGGGGTCTTTGGATGAAGTAAGAGGTCTTCCTCAAGCTTGAACTTTTTACCTTTCTTGATTTCGCGGACTTCATTATGTTGTTGCAAGACGATATCAAACTCTAGCTGCAGAGGCAATCAGGTAAAGACAATCAGGGGTTGTCAATCACGAGGAGGAAGGCATGAGCTCCTGTTAAGGCAGCGGTAGCGCGTCTGACTCCAGATCAGAAGGCTGCAGGTTCAAATCACGCCGGAGCACCACCAAAAAATGGGAGAAGGTGTGAACTCGTGGAACAACAGTAGCACGTTTGACTGGGAGCTCGTGGCGCAACAAGTAGCGCATCTGACCCCAGATCGGAAGGCTGCATGTTTGAATCACATCAGGGTCACTGAAAACACGGGAGACTGTTCGGCCCCCTCCTCTGGCAGCTCTAGAGTGCGCTCCCCATGGCTTTGGAATCTCACATTTTATTGGTCCCCCAGTTCTGCTCATGCACAGTGGGGGCCAACCCTAATTGGGCACAGGTGGGCTTAACAGGAGCTCATGCCTTCCTCCTCATGATTGGCAACACCTGATTGTCTTTACCTGATTGCCTCTGCATCTAGCCGTAACTTTCCTCTTATCTACTGGTTATGTCATCTTTATGTTCTTTTTGTGCAGGTGTTTGCATTCCTTTGGTGCCTAGTTAGCCTTGGCAGTGTCTTATTCTAAGAACAGGATCTACACTTTTAATTATCTTCGAGATAGGAGTTACTCATTAGGGCCTTGCTTTGTTCACACTGCTTCAGTGGAAAAATTACGTTTCAGCTGCTTTGCTTAGCCTCACATTCATCTCTTACTCAGTTAATTCTTTTCCTGAATTTTACTTGGTTAGGAATACAAATTCATCAACATACATTACATAGTGTAAGTGAGAAACTGTGGTTTGGGAATTATTTCTACTCTCAGACAGGAGACAGTGGCAGACAGGAGTTGGATACAAGAACACAGAGATTCAGGAAGGCATGGATCAGGATCAAAGGCAGAGGTATTGATGGAGTCCTCCCAGGATGCTGGCCATGTATGAACAGAGCTTAACCATAGTGATCCCTCAGATTTATACTGAGTATGATATATATGGGATGGAATACTCTATTTGGTCAATTCCTATCACCTGTCTAGTCTGCTCTACCCTGCATGAGAGTTGCAGGTGTGACCCCTTTTCCTCCCTTTTGTTTTCTGCACATAAGAAGTTTAGTAGAACCAAGCAGTGACCTTGTTTCTGTATGCCATTCTCCAGCAGTAGCTATAAACATCGAGTGTTATCAGTTCTAGAAGCAGACACGAACTGAAAAACATGCTGTTAATTTCAGCAGGTGCAGTTACTTAAAGAGACATAACTGAAAAGGAAAATTACTAGAAAGAAAATTGGTTCTGTCCTGGCTTAAAACAGGACAGGAGTGATTGCTACAGTTTACTAAATGTGGAGGAAGGTATCCCAGCTGTAACCATTACAATATAAAGAAAAAGAATGTAACTTATTGAGAACAGATTCTACTTATTTCTGTAGGAATGGAAGAACTTCAAATACAGGACAAAATCCTTTAAACTAAGTATTTTGAAGCATATGAGTTTTCACAATATTTTTACCCTACCTATTAACCTTGTTTTGATACCAGATTAATTATATAAGCATGCAACTAGAAGTGGTCCCAGTTCAGCTTGAACGTTTGTGTGTACTTTTGTGTGTTTATCTTTGCCTCTGTGTGAGGCTTATTTCCAAAGAATACAAACCTACATCCAAATCCAAAGTCCTCAGATTGTCCCTGTCACTGCAGAAGGCTAAACCAAAACATCTGAGCACAGCTTTGAAGACATTTACATTCAAAATCATGATCCAAATTGCTTGAATTCCTTTCTTTCTCCTATCCCTTCAATCTAAATTACATACAAAATCTTGGAAGCACAGGAAAAAGAAAAGATAATAGCAATAGTTGATATTAATTGCTCTCTATCAAGCCCTGAAGAGTTCTCAAAATATTTAGGCAATATGATGTAACAACATTAATAAACTAAATGGGAGAAAGAAAAACAATCTGTAATTACAGGAAAGTGTAAACATCACATCAGATAAGTAAAAAAGACCTCTAAATATAACAGATAAAAAAGATAAAACAAAAAGCATAATAAAGAAAAAAAATTAATCAAAATCAATTAGTCCTCAATGCCATAGGTATCACAATTTAAATAAATGTGATGAAACACTGGGGGCATTTTCATTGAGATGAAGGATATGTCACATTTTTAAGACTGTTTCTCATGTGGTTTTTTAGTGATGTGTTTTTTTCTGTTAAAAAAACACACCAAAGTGCAATAAAGGGAATTGGCCTGGGGAAAATGCCACTGAGATACTGTTAGAAGCCTGACTTAAAGCCAAGTAGTATTACCAAATCAAACGCTCAGTCCACCCGTTGTGCTTGTAGCCACAGAGTGCTGAGAATTATACCCTATGAGATATTAACAAAATTGTGGTAAAAATATTATGGCATAGCTGCCTCAGTTTCTGAAATCAGACACCTTAGTTTTTAATTTGTACTTTGTTTCTATAACATAACTTCTTATTTCTGTGCTGACATTATATTATTATGCATTTGAAGAAGAGGTCATGTAGAGAGTTCAACCTGCCAATTAGCATACAGCAACATTAGCAACTTTAACCCAGGTACCACTCTTATTCCAGTACAGGCGATGAGCTACTGATAAGGAGTCAGCAGTTGCAGAGATTATGGCCATGGTACATTTACCTGATAGTACTTTGTTCAGAAAGCAGTCTATGAAGAGCTATTTCAGTCTAGTTTAATTTTGAGCAATTTTGGGACAGGGATATACTAGAGAGAGTCCAATGGAGGGCTACAAGGATGATCAGGGGACTGGAACATCTGTCTTATGAGAAAAGGCTGAGAGACCTGGGGCTGTTTATCCTGAAGGAGAGAAGACTGAGAGGGTATCTTATTAATGTTTACAAATATCTGAAGGGTGGTTGGCAAGAAGAAGGGGGCAGCCTCTTTTCAGTGGTGCCCTGTGATAGGATGAGGGGAAATGGTCACAAACTGGAACACAGGAAGTTCCACCTCAACATAAGGAAAAACTTCTTTACTGTAAGGGTGACAGAGCATTGGAACAGGCTGCCCAGAGAGGTTGTAGCATCTCCTTCTCTAGAGACTTTCAAGACCCATCTAGATGTGTTCCTGTGTGATCTGCCCTAGGTGATCCTGCTTTGGCAGAGGGGTTGGACTCGATGATTTCCAGAGGTCCCTTCCAACCCCTACCATTCTATGATTCTATTCTATTCCTCTGAGCCCAGAAAAGTGTCATTTACCAAAGAATATGATCCATCTTTGGCAGTTTTTCTTTTCCTTTCAGTTAAAATAAGGGCAATAATTTAGGGCCATTCGATAGCTTGGAAATGTAGAAGTGAAAAAATTAAGAGGAGTCAGCATGCTGTGCCAGACATTCTCAAAGTAAACACACACTCTAAGGGGCAGAGACATGGTCTGATCCTCCCCACATCATCATGGTAGCCAAAACAGAAGGTGGTTCCTAAAATCACAAGTAAAGACCTGGTCTTTGCTGGTGGCAGTGCAGCAATACGCTGCTTTTTGCTCAGAGCTTGGAACAAATATGCCATTCAGCCTTAAGGAAAGTTTATTAGCTAGAATATTACCTACCACCTTCAAAACAAAACTTATTACTCGATTGTCACAGAATGCCTGCAGACTTATGAGGACTTAGGAATATAATAAATTATTCACAATAGTACTTGCTTGTTTGTGTGAAGATTTGCAAAACAAGTAATTGATTTGTTGGTGGGTTGGTTTTTTTTTTCACTTGTTCTGAATCAAGTTTTCTTCTTTAAAATGAGCAATTATGGAATACATCTAGGAATCCATCAGCTGGTAGAATGTGATTAGGCTTTCAGGAATCACAGTCACAAGTCTTATAAAAAATCATTCAGATCCTAAGTTTGATCTTCATTGTATTTATTCTTTAGATGAAACAGTGTTCCATAAGTTTTATAAAAACTACACGTTGCAATGTATAGCATCATAAAGAACTAGCCATTAAAAAAAAAGAAAAAAAAAAAAAAAAAAAGAGGATTATTAAAGGTAACATAAACTGACTTTCCAGTAAAATAAATGGAAATAACAAATGGTTTTATTTTATCTCTTAAAAATAATGAATAATTGAATAGAAGATTTCCATTTAAGAAGAATCGCATGTTTTTTTATTAGGACTGCTAAAAAGCTTAACAAACTGTTTCAGAATCTGCCAAATTACATCTATCTGTATGAACTAATAAAATATAAATTATAATTTCCAGTAGTTTTGAAGATATATTAATTCAAAAGTTGATATATTAAGCATTCTTCACAATCTAATTCAGTTCTTATCCTTCATCTCACTGTACATTAGAAAACATAGTGTTTTACACCTAATGCACTCTGAAACCGCAGATGCCCCTACGTGTTACAGCAATGCCAGCCTGAACTCCTTGAGACTTCTATACTATCTGCATTCTATGTTGTATCTTGAAAGAGTCTGTTTTCTCAGTTGATGACATCGTATGGCTTTTATTTTTGCAGAGCTTTTTCAGTAGAGGGACATGATGTGAAAAAGAATAACCTGATGAAATACAATAAGTTTATAATAGTGTTATACAAAGAGCGCCTTTCATCATTATAGATCTGTCCTGGTTTGAGCCAGGATAAAGGTGATTTTCTAGTTTGTACTTTTGCTTTCAGCTAAGTTTCTTGTAAGTAGTTGCACTTGCTGAAATTAACAGCAAGTTTCTCAGACAGTGTCTGCTTCTAGGACTGATAACACTGGATGTTTATAGTTACTGCTAGAGACTGGCATGCAAAGCCAATGTTTTGCTCAGCTCTGAGGAAAACATTTTACCCTGCAGAAGGAGCAAAGAGGTCCCACCTGAACCCCTCCTCGGGGGAGGCCCGAGACAAGATAGATGCCAGAACTGACCAAACAGAGTATTCCATCCCATACACGTCATACTCAGTATAAATTTGGGGGATCACGAGGGTCAACACCCTTTTCCTGCCTTTTCTCTTCTTCCTGCCCTTCCTGTCTTCCTTCACCCGTTCCCTGCGTGCTTCGGCATCCTGGGAGGATTCCGTCCGTTCGTCTGCCTGTGGTCCTGATCCGTGCCAGCCTGAATCTGTGTGTTCCTGCCTCCAGCTCCCGACTGCCCCTGACCCCAGGGTCCAGCCTGGACTTTCCCAGGGCTGCCCTGCAGCCTCCGTGGTGACGTGAGAGTTATTGGGGAAAAGGGGGGAGGAACGTGGGATCAATCTTTTCCTGTATATTTGTATATTTGTATATATTTAGTAATCTTTCCTATTTTTCATTACTGTTTCATTAAAGTTGTGTAGTTTAGTTTCCAACCCGTGAGTTTTTTTTCTTTATTCTCTCTCCTTTCCTTATCTGGGAGGAGAGGGGGATTAATATAAAAATCTGTTATTCGGTTTAATTGCCGGGCCAGTGTTAAACCGTGACAAGATCCCAAAGAGTTTTACAAACTGTACATATAAAAATCTTTCTTCACCCACCACTGAAATGCAGTTACTGCTGGAGAAGAATTGGGTAACCATAGCATGGCAGGAATAACAGCTTTTTAGAGGAAGGGAAGTTAAGAAAAATGTATTCATATGAAACAATAACAGGAGTATTTAGGAAGTCTGGATCTAATTACTAGCATTTGTGTTTGGTCAATGCATTTAAAGGATTTCTTGTAAAGATATGTATCAGTAATAGGGATATGAGTATCCATAAATATTTCATTTGCCACTAGTTTTTATGACTTCATTTTGCCTTTTCTCAGAAATGTCACTTTAAGCAGCAACAGCAAAAAAAATCCCAACCAACCATAAAAACAAAACCCCAAAACATCTATGTAAGGATAGTTTCAAAATTTACCCAGAGAGAAAATGCCATTGAGTCACTAAAAGCTGTCTTCAAAATACTTATATTCTCTCCCAAAGTACTGACCAATTCTAACTCTACCATCTGGTGTAATTCAAGGAAAAAGGCATTTTACATATATGCAGATAGAAAGCTGCCAAGGTCAGGGTGTCATTCAGTGCACTACAATGCTGACAGTGGCAAAACTGATGTTAGATTATCTCTCAATGGGTTGTGCTACATATGCATAAACTGATAGTAGGAATGTCAAAGCCAACGGAACTGTGAGAAATAAGCATTTACAGTATAGATTTATCACCCTTGATTTCAAAAATACAATTAGGTTGCCATAAGTCAACCAAGCCATAGTAATTGACTGTGTATGTTCTACCAGCCTTTACTAGTTGCAAAGTCATTTAAAAGAACTTTGCAGGTTAAATCTATTTGCTGGGGGTTAACAGCACTCCCTACCAGTGGGCTCATTTGAAACACTGGACAATTTGCAACATAATCTTGTGCTTCTGATGCAAAGTATTACTTTAATAAAAGTGATCATATGAATATAGTTAGGGAGAGAGAGAGGGATTATAGCATCCTCTGTTTACTGATAGTGCAGCATCAATTATTTTTATGATACTATATAGAGAGTAAATCTAGCCACATAATAGAGGAATTTGTTCATTGCTTCTTAAAAACTTAGAAAATTCATGTGAATTAACTTGGAAGTGAATAAGCACATGATTACAGCATTCACTACCCGAAGGGTTATAAATTCAGAGTAACACTTAATGGCAATAGGTCAAGTTGGTGATGAATTATCCATATAGTGTCATAGGGATTAGTTTCATTGCATGTCACTATTGATTCAATAGAAGAGGATAGTAAAAATATAGTACTTAAGATTGGAGATGATAGAAAGCAGGAAAATTAAGTAAACTTGAAGGAAGCCAAGAGTAATAAAGTCCACATTGAGAGGTAATGATTATGGGTTGGAAGTATTAAACTGTGATTCAGACTGAAAGAATGCAACCAAATATAAGTAGAGAATCTAGAATTTCTGGAAATTAGCAAAATGGAAAGATAGTAACAATAGACAGAAGTTTAAATGTGTGTAATGTGCCTAAATAAAAAAGTATGTTTCAAGGATACACACTCAGAGGAGAACAATAAAAGGCAGTAAGGGAAAGCAGGGGCTGAATTACAAGTCAGGTTGAAAAACTAAATCTACATCCAGCTGACAAGAGAGCTGACTGTGCTGGGTAATAGCCATGTAGTGGTCTTGAATTTGATATGATATGAAAAGTGAAAAGCATCACTCCCATGGATTTTTTTACCATTGCTATAACAAAAAATCTCCCATCTCCTCCCTCCTTGAGGCTTACTGGAATTTTAATCTCACTGATATCATGAAAGTTATGTTCACATTATGACTGTAAAACTATTCCTCACATCTCATATTTCACTCACCAGCTCCTTCCAATCTTCCATTCAGGGAAAAAGCCATTCAGACTATAAAAAGGGAAAGAAATCTTTTTCATAAAATCTTTTTTGTCAACTCCACAGAATTACCCAGCTTGAAAAAGCTCCCAGCAAAGACAATACTGGGAGGGGGAAAATACAGTAATTAAGGATTTAGTTTATAACCAGGAAGACTTCAAGTAGTACCCTACTCAAGCCCAGATCACCGATTTGATCACAGTGTTATTCTGCCTCTGATTTCTCATCATTAAGATGGATTTAATTGTCCCTATCTACATCACAGAAGTCATATGAGAATAAATATGCTACAGATGGTGAAGTTCTCAGACATTAGAGTCCTGAGGGACAGAGTTATATCCATGTATCTGTCTTTGGAATTATTTGAAACTGAATGGACAAAACTTTCACAGAACATGCTAGAGACAATTGCCTAATGTGGGGTTTTTCCACTCAGGCAGACATGTACTGAACAAGCCACATTCAGGAATGTGTTGACGAACTGACCTCGCAGGAAAGAATAACATCGGAGCTGGCTTTGCAGAAAAACAAGATAACAGACCAATGGCAGTAACAACTATCTTCAAATTAGGACAGCCCTCAGCATGGGCATGGACAATAGCCTTTAGCCAATTAGTTTATAAGTTAATAACTGTGGGATAACCGGAGCCACGGAAGACAAGTCTCATGCTGTCATGGTCAACAAGTCTCAACTTTATTGAACTTTCGTCACATTTTTATACGGTCCTTAATCAGCTCATACATATTGCAAAAGCTAAGCTCCTCATTGGTTCTTAGCTACTGAAGTGAGTGTAGCTAGGCAACGGCCTTGAGGTTTCTAGAACATTCTTCTTGGGGGGCTACATTCTACTTACTGCTAATCACAGCATATTGTTTTCGTGTAACAGTTGGTGGCAAGGACACCTTGTCCTTGTCGCCTATAGGCTAATCAGCTGCACACGGTCATGACCTTTGTCTTGCAACCATTGCTCTGCAAAATTCTACACAACACTTCCCCCGTTTTCTTTAGCTAACATTACAGTCCTATTACTCGCAAGAGCTGACATCATCATTCTTTGAATACACTGCAATACACAAGGCAAAAACATAAGCAAAATAACTATCACTATTATAACAAAGAGAGCTTTTTCCAACAGGGCAATTAGCCAAGGGCTCAGACCAAAGGATGCCAACCAGGAGGTAACAATGCCAATTCTAGTCAAGGTGGTCACCAAAAGATGTACATTTTACCTGTCGTTTTGTTTCGTTTTTCTTAAAAACCCTTAAAAAACCCCACAACTACTGGTGGACTGTTGATTGGCAAAGAGAACTTAAACGTGACCAAATAGGAAACTGCATTTTATACTGGAATTATGTGCCCCATGCAAATTTACCATGGGATTTGTTTACTCAGTGTGCTTAAAATAGGCACACGATTTGCTCGTTGCTTAAAGATCTGCAAGAATTAATAACATTCAGAGGAGAGAATCATCAGTAAGTGTGCGATTTAAGATAAATACAGATAACAGCTGTCTTACCTAAGCTTTCCCTTTTCAACCTGTTTAAAGCCCAAATACCAGTTTCCTGACACTACAAGCCTAATGGCGAAATAACATATGGCACAACAACTTCTCCAGCAAAGATATGTGGACAAGAAAATATTCTAGAATAAGATCTGACCAAGTGAACGTATACTCTCAGGTAGATACAAACCTAGTTTGCTAAGGTTGGTCACAGAAAAACCCGAGTATTTTCTGCCCCTACTTTTTAATTTAAAGTGTAGCTCTAGGAGGCAGTTTAGGGTATTTACCACTCTGTTTTGTGTAGCTTGCCTGGCCTGAGGACCTAGTACTGCACTGCATGTCCACTCTATACAGGAACTAAAACTGCAGTGTAAAAGGTGTTCAATACTGACTGAATCTCACAATTTCTTACAGAAATGTATGGTTTAGTTTTAATATTTGTATGACTTAGGTAAACGGAAGTTCTTAAATGTATGCTGCACCCCAGTTCATGAGCTCTTGTACCAACTTTGCTTATTATTTCTCTATATGAAGTAGTTCTGACTATATAGCATAAAAAAAAAGATCAAACCCCTATAATCTGAGTGTCAGTACTATCTGTTTTTATTTTATTTCAGTGGTGCAGATAAATTCAGAGCAGATTTATCTTGTAAGCAATAGAAGATATTTATCTCCTGTATTGGATCTATGTGTTGATGCAAGACCCTAAACAAGGCAAAAGACTCAAGCACTGCAAAAAGATAAGAAAGAATATTCTCTCCCTTAATGGAGAATGCAAAGGGAAAAGGTTGTTTAAAATAGGCAAGAAGAGTTGGAGAAAGGAAATATTTTTTAATATCTAACAGGAATGGAACTGAGCTTTTAACTGAGACTCAATTTTTTTTCTGAAAATTTTATGGTAAATGACTTGCCCTAGATCACATACAGCAGAACCCAGATATCCTGAGAATCCTCAGTGCAAACATTCCTCTATTTTAAAAAATATCCTGATTTATCTTCTGAAAATCCAGCTGCTAAGAAACTACTTAACATCCCTTTGAAAATCCAGTGGAAGATCTTACTTGCTCTGTTTTGCATCCACATATTTCACAGAGGAACACAAAATCCTTTTTCTTAGCCTGTGCAATTCACTGCATTTCTTTCTAGTCAGTAGCCTCTACCAGTGAATATTATCCTGTCTCTGAGTTCATTACTAAATTTCACTCCTGTGGACTGAACTCTTTGAGCCACTTTCTAGCTCATAAGCTTCTTCTCTCCGAATCCTTTTCAGTGTGTTAACTCTGTTATTCACCTTTGACACAACTTCAAATATTTTAAGGCCACTTTGAGTTGTGGAAGATCATCCTATGCAACACTGTATAGCAGTCAAAGCAAAATAATCTTACATAGAAAAAGGAAAATATTTTCTACCTGACATTGAACCTTTGATATTCCTATTTTGCTTATGCAATAAGAAAGTAAGATATGTTTGATCTCAAGTCACTTTCTGTAAATAACTGCAATTTCAATTTAAGTTTTTATACATTTGAAAAAGAAAACCTGCCAACCAAACAAAAAAGAAACAACACCAAAAAAAAAATTCATTGAACTCTTCTTTTGTCTTGGCAAAGTATCAGCAACTCAGAGGATGCTTGTGAGTTGGTCTCACTGGCAGGACATGTTTCTTCTGATGCCCTGATGTAAACACCTTGAAAATACAAAATATGTCTCTCGAATCAGTATTTATTTTTTATGCTCTTTTTAAAATATACCAAACATATTCTCAATTAACAGATTTTTTTCCCCAAACTTAATTGGCTTCTGTTTTATATCATGCTTGACAAGCTCCTAAGATAAGACTGCTTATCAGGTTGTCTCCTGGTACACGTCCAGACAAAGATAATAAATTTAACAAGGTAACCAGGACTGAAAAAATGATAATAAATAAAAGAGAAGTTCCTGGGATGGCAAAATCTGTGTTATCTTTAGCAAGTCTGTGTGCCAGTGATTTATGAAAAGACAGAACTCCTTCTGATGTATAAAAACTCCAAGAGAAAAGGAGAAAGCGCGGCTCTTCTTCCCCCCCCTTCTCTCTTCACACTTCGGCTTCAACTACGAAACGGCAGAAGAAGAAAAAAAGCGGAGAACTTTGAAACAAGCAGGGACGGCGGTTCCTACACCCCCCCCCACTCCGGCCAGAGACCAGGACTGCGGGACGGTGATAACATCTTAATTGCTCCCTCATTTTCTTTCCTTTGCCTTAACAACTCTTCTCTCCAAAGTAACGAATTGTGTTTACCCTTTATTAACAGTGATATTTGGTTTCCCCTTTCCTAAAATAAATCTGTGTAACTTGCTTAAGTTTCAAAAGGTGTTAGTGTGCAATTTCTATGCGTTTCTCTGAGTAGTGGCTGCATTTTCCTCATAATTTAAATGTTAAAATAATAACTCGGATCGCGACATTAATTGGCGTAGTCGGCAGGATACTTGAGGAAAAATCAGAACCTGCTCTTAGATTAACGCTTGAATTGCAACGCTAAAAGGAAATTTAAAACAATTTAAAAACTAATGGAGTCCATAGCTTGTTCTGCCAGCTCAAGTGAATGTCAGAACAAAACTGTATCCTTCTATAACGAGAATGAATTTGTTGAGGCTGAATTGGTTCGCCCCTTTTGGGAATACCTCGTAATCCGTAACTATACCCCGAGGAAAACTCTGTATGATGCAATTTATAAACATTATAAGAACAGAAATTTTGTTGCTCTGGCTGAACAAATAACCTCATTAGAAAACCGATCCACTCTGGATAAAGAAAGCAAGAAACAGGTGAAGAAAAAGGGTATAGATTATTTCTATGCTCGTTACTTTTTCACCTTGGCCACTATAATTTGGCAGGAGAACGAAGAATTGTGCCAAAAATTAAAAGAGGTGGAAAGGGACGTAGAACTTTTAAAATCAGAGGAGCCGAGTACCTCAAAATCTGAGATCTATACCAACCCTAATTCAGTACTAAATAGCGCTCCCTCTGCATCTGAATATACCACTGATGAAGAGGAAGTAGTATTTCCTGCAAAACAACAGGCGAAAAAATCTGTTCATTTTGCTTCTAAAAAGGGGAANCGGGGACGACAAAATGGTGCGGCTGGCTGGGGCGGGACGAGCGGGGACGCGGGCACCTCAATCGAGGCGAAAACAGGGGGGCCTGGCGCCGAGGGGTCAGGGGGACCCGGCGCAGGGGGGTCATTAACCACACAATTCAAGCTTCTCGCGTGAGCCTGACGGGCACCATCTGCGGCTCGCTTCTCAGCCCGTGACATCAAAAGTTCGTTTTGTACGACCTTCCACAATTTACTCATTTTTTTAGCTACTTTATCGTCATCTAAAACTAATTCCCAGAGCCGGTCGCCATAGCGACGCCACTCGTGCAGGTCGTGAACTAAGTGTGGATCGCTAAAAAAACCCATAAGAGGTCGCATGTTTTAAAAGATAAGGGAGGTCCTTATCTAGATCTAAATCTAAATCTTTAATTCCCCGTTTTTTAAGAACCGAAGTAAATAAATCATACGCTGCTTGCCTGTCCATCCTTAACGGTACCGTTGCAACCATCCAAGCTTCGGCAGCGCGTAGCGGCGGAGACCACCGATGTGATCCTCCGGGCGCGTCGGGCAATAAAAGCCTTACGCCGTCAAGCAGACCCGCACCCAACGTAGCTCTGAATAGGGAAGGGTATTGGCTGTTCGGGCGCCAAATGTGGGATAACCGGAGCCACGGGAGACAAGTCTCATGCTATCATGGTCAACAAGTCTCAACTTTATTGAACTTTCGTCACATTTTTATACGGTCCTTAATCAGCTCATACATATTGCAAAAGCTAAGCTCCTCATTGGTTCTTAGCTACTGAAGTGAGTGTAGCTAGGCAACGGCCTTGAGGTTTCTAGAACATTCTTCTTGGGGGGCTACATTCTACTTACTGCTAATCACAGCATATTGTTTTCGTGTAACAGTTGGTGGCAAGGACACCTTGTCCTTGTCGCCTATAGGCTAATCAGCTGCACACGGTCATGACCTTTGTCTTGCAACCATTGGTCTGCAAAATTCTCCACAACAATCTATGTCATAGGTGATAACAAGGAATATTTGTTTAAACTGGTAGATATGAAGGAAAGTGAGAACTATGTGACCTCTAAATAAGGTCCATGATCTCAAAGGGGGGAAATTGTGGTCCTCAGAGTAAAGAATGACAGTAGGATAACACAGGCTAACAAAGGAATGACCTAAGGCCATCAAAAATGAATCATCACCTGACTAGGGGGATGAGAGAGGGGGGAAATGGGGTTACCCAAGGGTAACCTAAGGTAACCTAGGACTAATTAGCATGGTAAAGATCACACCCCTGGGAGGAAACTTCACATGCTACTTTCAGACCACCTTTGTATAATGGACTCGTGTAGAATCCCAATGTTGTGGATGAACCTTTCTTGGGCCACAGCGCTTTGAGGCCCAGCAGGTGTTCTTGCCAAGATGTATAAGCAGTACTCTGATCATTGCCTTGTCAGACTGCTCAGGAGTGAGCGTCACTTGCCTTTGGGAGCCCACCTTTTATTGGTCCCCCAATTCTGCTCATGCGCAGTTGGGGCAAGTCCTAATTGGGCACAGGTGGGCTTAACATGAGCTCACGCCTCCCACCTCATAATTGGCAACACCTGATTGTCCTTACATGATTGCCTCTACATCCCAAAAAGAATGTTTGTCTCAAAACAGCTGCCCTGACAAAGTGGACACTGTGCTTGGGGGGAGGCCTCATTTGATAAACCATCTGGACTCTGTTCTCTCGAGGAGAGACCCTCATTTGGGTAATGACCCTGATAAACAGGGCCCTATTTTTGCAAGAGCAGCCCCTCCTTTAGTGGCTATCGTGATAAGCTGAACACTGGCCTTGCAAGGGGAGCTCTACTTGATAGCCACCCTGATAGGCAGGACACTGTTCTTATTTGATAAGGTACAGGGGCAGGCAAGCTTCACCCTGCGAAGGCAGGGTGACATCTTGTGTGTGCCCCGGGTAAGGCCACTGAAGAGGGCACATGTGCAGAAATAAGGGTTACTGCTGTGTCATCCCATCTGGAGGGGTCCAAGTGAACTCCTGGCTTTGCAAGATATGCCAAAGCCCCCCCCCCCCCCCCCCCCC
>JAAWXA010000404.1:8161-29621 GCA_038090715.1 Florisuga fusca | reverse complement strand
GGTAAAAATGTTTTCCTCAGAAGCAACAGTGTCCTTGGGTCTGCATACCAACTTCTAGCAGTAACTATAAACATCCAGTGTTATCAGTCCTAGAAGCAGACACTGTCTGAGAAACTTCTGTTAATTTCAGCAAGTGCAGCTACTTACAAGAAACTTAGCTGAAAGCAAAAGTACAAACCAGAAAATCACCTTATCCTGGCTCAAACCAGGACACAAATACATAGCTAGCAAAACTAACACTAGAGGCAATATTGGCCCACTAAGGAATGAGCTGGGAGCCCTGGTGACAGAGGATATAAAGAAGGCAGAGGTGCTGAACGCCTTCTTTGCCTCTGTCTTTACTCCTGCAGGGTTTCCGCATGAGCCCCAGATTCATTTAGCCCCAGAAGTAGTCAAGATAGATGAGGAGTTTGACATAGCAGATGAGGATTGGGTTAGGGATCAGCTGAGTAATCTGGACATCCATAAGTCGATGGGTCCAGATGGACTGCATCCAAGGGTGCTGAGGGAGCTGGCGGAGGTCATTGCTAGGCCACTCTCCATCATCTTCAGCAAGTCATGGGT
Organism: Florisuga fusca; assembly: GCA_038090715.1. Lineage (NCBI taxonomy): Eukaryota > Metazoa > Chordata > Aves > Apodiformes > Trochilidae > Florisuga > Florisuga fusca. The sequence continues at coordinate 29,057 of JAAWXA010000404.1, read as the reverse complement.
AACAGGAGAGGTGCCTGAGGACTGGACGATAGCAAATGTCACTCCAGTCTACAAGAAGGGCAAGAAGGAGGACCCGGGTAACTATAGACCGGTCAGCCTCACCTCCATCCCTGGAAAGGTGATGGAACAACTTGTTCTTGTCACTATCTCCAGGCATATCAAGGACATGGGGGTCATCAAGAGCAGTCAGCATGGTTTTATCAAGGGTAATTCATGTTTGACTAACCTCATAGCCTTCTATGAGGAAATTACTAGGTGGATAGATGATGGAAGAGCGGTAGATGTGGTTTATCTTGATTTCAGTAAAGCATTTGACACCGTCTCTCACAGCATCCTTGTAGATAAGTTGATCAAGTATGGGTTTGATGATCAGGTAGTGAGGTGGATCAGGAACTGGTTGAAAGGAAGGAGTCAGAGAGTTGTAGTCAGTGGGGCAGAATCTGGTTGGAGGTGTGTGACTAGTGGAGTCCCTCAGGGGTCAGTACTGGGACCGGTGTTGTTCAATATCTTCATCAACGACTTGGATGAGGGTATAGAATGTACCCTCAGCAAGTTTGCTGATGACACTAAGCTGGGAGGAGTGGCTGACACACCAGAAGGCTGTGCTGCCATTCAGAGACAGGACTTAGACAGGCTGGAGAGTTGGGCAGGGAGAAACATGATGAAATTCAGCAAGGCGAAGTGTAGAGTTTTGCATTTGGGGAAGAACAACACGATGTCCTAGTATAGGTTGGGGGCTGACCTGCTGGAGAGCAGTGTAGGTGAAAGAGACCTGGGGGTCCTGGTAGACAAGAGGATGACCATGAGCCAGCAATGTGCCCTTGTGGCCAAGAAGGCCAATGGCATCCTGGGGTGCATTAGAAAGGGTGTGGTTAGTAGGTCAAGAGAGGTTCTCCTCCCCCTCTATTCTGCATTGGTGAGGCCACACCTGGAGTATTGTGTCCAGTTCTGGGCCCCTCAGTTCAAGAAGGACAGGGTAGTGCTTGAAAGAGTCCAGCGCAGAGCTACTAAGATGATTAAGGGAGTGGAACATCTCCCTTATGAGGAAAGGCTGAGGGAGCCGGGTCTCTTTAGTTTGGAGAAAAGGAGACTGAGACCTCATCAATGTTTTCAAATATGTAAGGGGGGAGTGTCAGGGAGATGGAGTTAAGCTTTTCTCAGTGGTGACCAGCGATAGGACAAGGGGTAATGGGTGTAAATTGGAGCATAGGAGGTTCAAGTTGAATATTCGAAAAAATTTTTTTACTGTAAGGGTGACAGAGCCCTGGAACAGGCTGCCCAGGGGGGTTGTGGAGTCTCCTTCACTGGAGACATTCAAAACCCGCCTGGACACGTTCCTGTGCGATGTACTCTAGGTGGCCCTGCTCTGGCAGGGGGGGTTGGACTAGATGATCTTTCGAGGTCCGTTCCAACCCCTATGATTCTATGATTCTATGATCTTTGGCCAGGGATCCCAACTGCCTGGCTTCTCTCTGAGTTAATGTTATGGTAGCAGCCCCATCATTCCAGCATCAGAGTAACCAAGTGAGAAGTGGTTCACCTGAAAAATGGCTGAAGACTTTTCTCAGAGTACGCAAGTCCTTCATGGAATAGGACTGAGCAGATTCTGAGTCTGGGTCCTCCTCAGCTGACTCTGCTTTAGAGTCTGCTTTAGCTGCTCTATGAGGAGAAGCAGTATCCTCTATTTCTTCTATCACCTGGTTGTCTTATTCAGACTTTGAAGGGTTAAGGCTAATTTCTGATTTCCCTTGTTTTCCTTTTCTCCTAGTCGCAGGGTCAACGAGTAACTGTGTGGCCTGAGGGGGAGAGGCTGTGGTGTCTCCAACAGTACCAGCAGCAGGGCTCGCTTTCTGAACAGCAGCAGTGTCTGTGGGGGTGGAAGCAGCATCTGCAGTTGTAGCAGGTACACTGGCAATGCTTGCCAGACATATCTGAATTGTGCCCTTGTGTGAGGGGGGGCAAGAAGGGGCTGCAGAGGCAGAAATGGGGGTACTCTCTTTACGAGGTGTGTTCATTCCCCTAATTGTAGTTGTCTTACTCCTCACCACCATATCATAATATATGAGAATATGTACACACACCTGAGAAACACTGACTACAACAATCAGGATAATCAAAACTATAATAAGCATGTTGCCATTTTGACTAGAATACGGTGAATTCAGCCCAAGAGTGGTATATTTTCTCAAAAGAAAGCTGAAAATGTAATTACCAACAAAGTTTGTAATCCTTGTATGAAACACCAGTGTACTATGTACTGCACTGTATATTAGTATTGAACACCATATCACAATTACTTTTCTCAAGCAGCGCTTACCAAAAACAAGCCACATATTAACACTCATTCCAGCTGCAAAAACACGTCACATACTGTTGCGGATAAGGGCTTGGAGATTACCATAAACAGCCAATGTGGTTGAAGGAAAATCTTGTTTATTAAGCCCGGTAGCGCGGAATATATACTTTTCTCTTATCAGTGTTACAAACATGGCATTACATTATTGGTTAACACGGTTCGAACCTGTTATTAACTTATAAACTAATTGGCTAAAGGCTGTCCTGATTTTAAAATAGTTGTTATTGCCATTACTCTTGTTATCTTGTTTTTCTCCAAAGACAGTACCGGTGTTATTCGTTCCCGCAAGGTCAGTTCTTCAAAACATTCCTGAATGCATCTTGTTCAGTTCATGTCTGCCTGAATGGAAAAACCCCACAACATACCCTGAATACTAAAGGTACGGCACGACTTATTTAATCTCCAACCCTTTGAAATTTCCAAAGGAAAAGGTCTATTTCCACTCAGCAAAGCCATATTGGTATCCTCCCACTGGAGCTGGAATTCAAATAATTCAGGCAAATTAGTCAAAATTTGAACTGGATTCGAGTTAATTAGCTCGGGCCCCACATTGGGTGCTAATAAATCTGTCACGGTTTAACACTGGCCCGGCAATTAAACTGAATGACAGATGCTCTCTATTAATCCCCATCTCCTCCCTGATAAAGAAAGGAGAGAGAATAAGGGAGAGAGGCTGTATGGGTTGGAAACTAAACTACACAGCTTTAATAAAACAGTAATGATAAATAGGAAAAATTACTAAATATATACAAATATGCAGGAAAATTGATACCACGTTCCTCCCCCTTCTCCCCAGTAACTCTCATGTCACCACCAAGGCTGCAGGGCAGCCCTGGGAAAGTCCAGGCTGGAGTTCTGGCGTCAGCAGCAGTCAGGAGCTGGAGGCAGGAACACACAGATTCAGGTTGTCATGGATCAGGACCACAGGGAGACAAACAGATGGAATCCTCCCAGGATGCCGAAAGCAAACAGGGACAGGCAAAGAAAGGAAAGCAGGGAGCGATCGTAACCCTTGTGATCCCTCAAATTTATACTGAGTATGACGTGTATGGGATGGAATACTCTGGTCAATTTTGGCCATCTATCTTGTCCGTTCCTCCGCAAAGGCGGGTTTCAGGTGTGACCTTTTTACTCCTTCTCTCCTTCCGGAGGGCAAAATGTTCCTCAGAGCTGAGCAGTGTCCTTGGTTCTGCATACCAGTCTCTAGAAGTAACTATAAACATTGAGCGTTATCAGTCCTAGAAGTAGACATTGTCTGAGAAACTTGCTGTTAATTTCAGCAAGTGCAGCTACTTACAAGAGACTTAGCTGAAAGCAAAAGTACAAGACAGAAAATTAGCTCTATCCTGGCCCAAACCAGGAAAACAATGCAGTCTGCATTTGAAAGGGCTCTGAACAAAATTAAAAGTATTTATCTAGGACAATGGTTCAAATTCCATATGGAAGCAAAGTGTGGGGGCTCATTGAAATATGAAATAATGAAATAATGAAATATTTCTATTCCTTCCTAAGGAATGGTGCAGTAAGAGTGTATCACTCTGCCTAGGTATTTAAGACAACTACAGAAGATATAGTTGAAGTAAATATAAACAAAAATTTAGTGGATTCTGCGATGGCTGGTAGCATAGGTGGCTACAATGCACATGCACCAAACATTGTGACAGCTATCTACATTGCCTGTGGTCAGGCAGGTTTGTTTACACCAGTTCAGCTTTTCTTTCATTCATCAATTCTTAACCAAACACTTAGTTGAGGTTTTTTTGTTTTGATATTTCTTCCTGATCTAAAGGATGCTGCACAGAACATGAGTAGCTCTGATTGCATCATTTTAATGGAGTGAACTTGTTTCACCAATGAAGACCTGCACATCAGCTGCACAATACCTCCTATAGAAACAGGAACTGTTGCCGGAGGCACCGATTTGCTTCCACAGCAGGCTTGTTTGGAGGTATAAAGTAGAAAGTGTAAAACAATTTAGATTCCTGAATCAAAGCTCACTTTCATGTTGTGCATGTTTTGTCTCATTAATGTGGGAATGGGGCTTCTTGAAATTCAGTGGATTTGACATGAAAATTTTAGAATTTTCTAATTGCTTTCATATATCTAATTTTTAAAGCCCAAGATCTTTAATATTAAAGACTTAAAGCTAATTGATTGGATATAATTTTGAAAGACTTACTTTAAAATTTAGCATAAATTTGCTTAGATTTTATTGCATAATATTGCATATTTTTCTCTTCACATGTTAGGGGTTCAAGGTGCAAGCCAAGATAACCCTGGTGAAAATGCCCATCAGCTGGCTAAAATTGTATGTGCTACAGTGATGGCAGGAGAATTATCACTAGTGTCAGTTCTTGCAGCTGGGTACCTAGTTAAAAGCCCCACGATTCGCAACAGGTAAGAAACTGAAAAAATCATACCTTTCTCTGTAGTTCTGCCTTTCTTCCAACTACACACTATTCAATAATAATGACAAATAATTGTAGCATATAATAACTGTATGATTTTAACTATTTAATGTAGTTATCTTACTTTTTTTCTTAGGTCAAAAATAAAACTAAAAGATCTTAGAGGAACCTGCACTAAGAAGACAGCTTGAATGCTAAAGCAGCTTTGAAATTAAGAATTGTTCTTGCAACTGACCAGGTGCATGGGGGGGAGGGGAAAGAATCTGTGAATTTTAAAATGAAAATCACCTTCAACTAAATAATACCTGTTGAAGATAAAATGAGAGATCACTGGACTTGTGTGAGACTACTTATGACTTTGACCTTCTTCAGTGGTTAGAGATGACTCAATGAATGAAGTCCAGTCAGATGTCTTGAACATGCCTTTGGAATTATTACTATTGTGCATCATACTCTGAAGAGTCCATCTTATGTTTTTACAGGTTGAAATTATTTTGACTAGTAAACTCCTGGTAACTACCAAGGTGAAAAGTGATGTAACATGCTTTATATGTTTAAAAGAAGGAAAAAAAAAAGTTAGTCTAAACTTGGCTTGAATTTACTGGTCCTTGCCATCTTTATTTTCTGGTTAGCCAAGTATGTGTTAATTTTTTGTTTTGTTTTGTTTTGTTTTTAAAGTGATGGCGAGACTAGTCACTTTCCATGAACTCTCAATTTTATTTTTGTTTGAATGTAAAACTTAGGTCTTAGACTTGGAGACAATTTTCTTGAGTTGTATTAGTTTTATAGAAATCTCTATCTAATAGACAGTCCTTAATTTGCAGCTGCTTCAGCTCCTTCATGGAAAACTTGTGACCTACAAAGTGCTTAACTGTTAAATATAATCTGTACTCTGAAGTAGGGAAAAACAGCGTCTTGAACTGTTTTGTCAATTTGTTCATGTAGAAATAATACATTTTGAAACTATTAACTCCAGAAACAATTATCAGTCAGACACTTTATTTCCTTAAATTACTAAACTTTCTCAAAATTGTTAGAATGCACTCCTATAAAAAAAAAAAACAACAACAAAAAAACCCACACACAATCCCCACCACCAACAACAAAACCATATACGAAAAAAGAACAGATATTTACACTTTTTTTAAAAGAAGTTTCTCAAGGTGTGTTTGTATATTCCTAATTATTTTTTTAATTGTTTGACACATCCTCCCCAGGAATAGGTGTATATCCACTGGTTAAGCTGAGATAAAAATCACAGAATCACAGAATGTTAGGGATTGGAAGGGACCTGGACTGAGTCCAACCCCCCTGCCAGAGCAGGATCACCTAGTGTAGGTCACACAGAAATGCATCCAGGTAAGTTTTGATTGTCTTCAGAGAAAGAGACTCCACAACCTCACTGGGCATCCTGTGCCAGTGTTCTGGTGTCCTCACAGTAAAAAAGTTTTTCCTTACATTTACGCAGAACCTACTGTGTTTCATCTTGCATCCATTGCCCCTTGTCCTATTGTTGGAGAGTTTTTTGGAATAAAAGGGACATGTGAGCAATCTTGACTACTTAGCATTAACTAGAGTGAGCTAAGGGCCTTGAGGCTCAGCTGCAAGGTTACTAAAAGATCAGCTACGTGGAAAAGATAAGGGAGTTGGCAGCAGAAAAGTAGAATAACAGGATGGGAAAGCATCTTATAGGCAACACATAAAGAGTTGTATTTAACCAGTTAGAGAGTGCACTGTGGCATATGAAAAATGTGTTGTACCAGTCAGCAATATGCTTATGTTATCAGCCTGACTGTGTAAAAAAGGGCTACCGCTACTCTCAATAAATGCAATACTTTGATTATATTAATCTGCATGTTGTCCACTGTTCTCCTGCATCCTATCATTGGACATCACTGAGAAGAGCTGGGCTCCATCCTCCTGACACTCACCCTTTACATATATATTTATAAACATTAATGAGGTTGCCCATCAGTCTCTTCCAAGCTAAAGAGACCCATCTCCCTCACCCTTTCCTCATAAGGGAACTGTTTCACTCCCTTAATCATTTTGGTGGGTCTGTGCTAGATTCTTTCAAACAGTTCCCAGTCATTCTTGAACCAAGGGGCCCAGAACTGGACACAGTATTCCAGATGTGGCCTTGCCAGGGCAGAGTAGAGGGGGAGGAGTACCTCTCAACATACTAACCACACCCCCTCTAATACACCCCAGGATGCTATTGGCCTTCTTGGCCACAAGGGCACATTGCTGGCTCATGGTCATTCTTCCATCCACTAGGACCCCCCAGGTTCCTTTGCTTTACACTGCTCTATAACAGGTCAGTCTCCAACGTATGCTGGTACCTGGGTTTATTCTTTCCCATATGCAAAACTCTACACTTGCCCTTGTTATATTTCACAAAATTTCTCCCTGCCCAACTCTCCAGCCTGTCTAAGTCTTGCTGAAAGGCAGCACAGTGCCAACCACTCCTCCCACTTCTCTGTCATCAGCAAACTTGCTGAGAGTACATTCCAGTCCCTCATCCAGGTCACTGATGAATACATTGAATTGTACTGGTTCCAATACCAACCCCTAAGGGACTCCACTAGATACAGGCTTCCAACTAGCCTCTTTCTCACTCACCACAACTCTCTGACTTCTTTCCTTTAACCACTTTACAATCCGCCTCACTACCTGATCATCCAGACCATATTTCCTCAGTTTAGCTGCGAGGATGCTGTGGGAGATGATGTCAAATGCTTTACTGAAATCTAGATAAAACACGTCCACTTCACTACCATCATCTATCCACCTGGTTATGTCCTCATAAAAGGCTACAAGGTTAGTTAAACATGACTTTCCTTTAGTAAAACCATGTTGAGTGCTCCTAATGAAACCCTTATTCTTGATATGCCTAGAGACAATCATCTTAAAGAATCATAGAATTATAGAATCATAGAATTTTCAGGGTTGGAAGGGACCTTTAAGATCATCTAGTTCCAACCCCCCTGCCATGGGCAGGGACACCTCCCACTAGATCAGGTTGCTCAGAGCCCCTACCAACCTGGCCTTAAAAACTTTGAGGGATGGAGCTTCCACCACCTCTCTGGGCAATCTGCTCCAGTGTCTCACCACCCTCATGGTGAAGAACTTCTTCCTAACATCTCATCTAAATCCACCCTCCTCTAGTTTGAATCCATTCCTCCTAGTACTGTCACAACCTGACATCCTAAAAAGTCCCTCGCCAGCTTTCTTGTAGTCCCCCTTCAGATACTGGAAGGCTACAATTAGGTCTTCTTGGAGCCTTCTCCTCTCCAAACTGAATAACCCAGCTCTCTCAGTCTGTCTTTATAGGAGAGGTGCTCCAGCCCTCTGATCATCCTCGTGACACTTCTCTGGAAACGCTCCAGCACATGCATGTCTTTCTTGTAATAGCGGCTCCAGAAATGGATGCAGTACTCCAGGTGGGGTCTCACAGGAGCAGGGTAAAGGGGGAGAATCACCTCCCACAACCTGCTGGCCACGCTTCTCTTGATGCAGCCAAGGATCTGGTTAGCTTTCTGGGCTGCAAGTGTACACTGACGGCTCATGCTGAACTTCTCATCCACCACTTTTTCTCAGGACTGCTCCCAAGCCAGTCTCTGCCCAGCCTATATTGGTGCCTGGGATTGCCAGATGCAGGACCTTGAACTTGGTCTTGTTGAACTTCATGCAGTTGGCATGGGCCCACCTCTCCAGCCTGTCAAGGTCCCTCTGGATGGCATCCCTTCCCTCCAGTGTGTCAGATGCACCACACAGCTTGGTGTCATCAGCAAACTTGCTGAGGGTGCACTCAATGCCACCATCCATGTTGCCGACAAAGATGTTAAACAAGACCCATCCCAATACTGATCCTTGAGGGACTCCTCTTGTCACTGGCCTCCACTTGGAAATGGACCCATTGACAGTCACTCTTGGGGTGCATCCATCAAGCCAGTTCTTAATCCACCAAGCGGTCCATCCATCAAACCCATGTTTTACCATCTTGGAGACCAGGATGTTGTACAGGACTGTGTCGAAGGGTTTCTTCTGGTCCAGGTAAATTATGTTGGTTGCTCTTCCCTTGTCTATTGATGTTGTGACCTTTTCATAGAAGGCCGCAAATTTTATCAGGCATGATTTGCCCTTGGTGAAGCCATATTGATCATACCCAGTCACCTCTTCATTATTCTTCTGCTCCAGCAGTGCTTGGAGAATCTGCTCCATGATCTTACAGGGTACTGAGGTGAGACTGACAGGCCTATAGTCCCCTGGATCTTCCTTCTTTCCCTTTTTGAAAATGGGGGTTATGTGTCCCCTTTTCCAGTCAGTAGGGACTTCACCGGACTGCCAGGGCCTTTGGAATATAATAGACAGCGGTTTAGAAACCACATCGACCAGTTCCCTCAGTACCTGTGGGTGTACCACATCAGGTCCCATGGGCTTGTACACTTTCAGGTTCTTCAGATGGTCACGAACCTAATCTTCACTTAAAATAGGCAGTTTTTCCTTCCAACCCTTACCATGGTCTTCTGTGACTTCAGGAGTGTGGTTGGAGCCCTTGCCAGAGAAGACTGAGGTGAAGAAGTCATTGACAACCTCAGTTTTCTCCATATCACTTGTCACTAGGTCTCCCATTTCCTTTCTGACAGGGCCCACACCTTCCCTATTCTTCCTTTTGCTGTTAATATACCTATAGAAATTCTTCCTATTCCCCTTCTTCTCCCTGGGTAGATTTAGTTATAACTGAGCTTTGTCATTTCTAACCAGGTCTCTTGCTGCTCAGACATCTTCCTTATATGCCCCCCATTCTAGCTGTCCTTTCTTCCATTCTTTGTAGAGTTTCTTTTTGTGCGACAGTATGTCCAGGAGCTCCTTGTTCATCCAGGCAGGTCTCCTAGTATTCTTTCCTGCCTTCCTCTTTGTTGGTATACTTTGCTCCTGAACACAGAGAAGGGCATCCTTGAATACTAACCAGCTGTCCTGGGCCCCCCTTCTCTCTAGGGCTTTATCCCATGGTACTTTGTCCAGGAGATCCCTGAAGTGATCAAAGTCTTTACACCTAAAGTCCAGGGTTGTAATCTTGGAATACATCTTCCTAGATGCCTTGAGAATCTTAAATTCAAGCGCTTTGTGATCACTGCAGCCAAGGTTGTCCCTGAGCATCATGTTGGTCACCAGCCATTCTCTGTTGGTGAGAACAAGGTCCAGCATAGAACCTTTTCTTGTTGATTCCTCTACCATTTAGAGGAGGAAATTATCATCTATGCATTCCAGGAACATCCTGGATTGCTGATGCCTTGCTGTGTTGTCCCTCCAGCAGATGTCAGGGTGGTTGAAATCACCCACAAGGACCAGGGCCTGTGAACATGAAGACTCTTCTATCTGCCTATGGAGGGCCTCATCTTCTTGGTTCTGCTGGTCAGGTGGCCTATAGCAGACCCCTACTGTAACATCACTTTCTCCCTTCTTTCCCTTAATCATAACCCATATACACTCAATCAATTTGTTGTCCTTCCCCAGGTGGAGCTCCATCGATTCCAGTTGGTCTCTGATGTAGAGAGCAACACCTTCTCCCCTCCTACCCTGCCTGTCTTTCCTAAAGAGCTTGAACTTGTCTATCTCTATGTTCCAGTCATTGGAATCATCCCACCAAGTTTCAGTAATAGCCACTATGTCATAGCTTTCCAGCAGCACAGTGGCCCATAATTCATCCTGTTTTGTTGCCCAAGCTGCATGCATTCGCATAGAGGCACTTCAGCTGGGCTGGCCTTGTCACCTTTTTAGGTGAATCCCCCTTGAATCCTTTGTGGTGTCTCAGTGCATCCTCCTTGGCTTGCCTCAGGTCAAAAAAAAGAGAGCCCTTATTATCACTCCATCCCTCTGCCCCTGGTGTTCTGCCTCACTTTTTGTTACAGGCAAGCATGAGATTATTAACCCCTTCCCCCTTCAAATCTAATTTAAAGCCCTATCAATGAGCCCTGCCAACTCCTGCCCCAGAATCCTTTTCCCCCTCTGGGAAAATGCATCCCATTATTTGCTTGTAGCTCTGGTGCCTCCTATATCAAGCCATGGTGATAGAACCCAAAGCCCTGTCGACAACACCAGTCCCAGAGCCATGAATTGACCTTTTGGCTCTTCCTATATGTTCATTCATTCATTGCTGATGTCAGAGGGATGGAGGAGAACACAACTTGAGCTCCTGATCCCTTCACCAATTGTCCCAAGGCCCTGAAGTCTATCTTAATTGATTGTGTGCCTCTCATTATTATTTCGTCACTACCCACCTGGAAGACCAGAAGTGGGTAATAATCTGAAAGACTGACAAGGGTGGAAAGTTTGACGATGACATCCTTTACCTGGGCACCGGGGAGACAGCAGACCTCCCTATGAAGCGGGTTTGGTCTGCATATGGGGCTCTCTGCTCCCCTCAGCAAGGAGTCACCTACTAAAATGACACATTGATTTTTCTTTTCAGGGTCAGTTTTGATGGCCATCCTGAGGTGAGTTGGTCTCGATGGTGCTTTTGGCTTTTGTGAGCCCTCAGCCTTGCTCACAAACAGATCCTCCTGCAGAGCCCCACACCTTGTTGAGGCGAATCGAGGGAAGACTCGTACAATCAATGTGATTGATAAACAAGCTTCAACTTTATTGCGCAGTTGCAATTCTTATATAGTGCTTCTGTGAACACACCCCCCACCACCTCGCACCAACATAACTTATTACTGGACACCCGGTGTGTTTACCTATAGAGAACGAATCCCAGCTGTGTAAGGTCAGTAGTAAGGGCCGATGCAATTGGCCTCAGGTAAGGGATTATATACACAGACATGGAATTGTGCACACCCTGATTCCAGGGTATTCTACGACATTCCACAACAACACCTGTTCTGTAAGGGCACTGGAGGTGGTGCACTTAGAGGAACATGCTTGCTCTGTTTTCTTTTTCAGCAGTTCTGTTCCAATTGACCCTCCTCTTGTAGCTTAGTATGGGAGGGCTGGGGGTCTTGCTGATGAGAGGATATGGGATCCTATGCTCCTCTGAGAGTTACTTCCTGGTCTGGTATTGTGTGGAGGAATTTATGAAGGAATTTGGACACCCAGCAATTATGGCCAATCCATGTTTTGAGAACTATGAAGCAGACTGAAACTTTTACTTTTGAGCAATAAACAACCTGACCTTGAAGTGTCTCTGAAAGCGTGATTAGAAGAACTAGCTTGGCAGATGCAGGTGCAGCTTTAGTGAAAAACAAGATGCCTAGCCAGAAAGTAGTTAACTGCAAGAATTTGTTATCTAAAAGAGGTGTACCCTCTGAACCCTATATAATGCTGTGTAACTATTAATAAAATTGAGAGCTGTGTATAAACCATACTGGTTTTAGTCACAGATTTCATGTTTTCGCGCTCTTCCCCACAAAATGGCGCCCAAGCAGGGACACGGGGACTAAAATTGTTATAATACACGACTCTTAACAGAGTTTGTTTCTAAATATTTATTAAGGTATATAAGTAAGGCAGCACGCTGGGCGACCGGGGAGTCTCCTGCTCCACTAACGGACCGTCCCGAACTACAGCAAAGCAGGGTTTTTATACACATTCAGTTCCGGGTTCTTGCAATTTTGCTTAACCTACAAAATACACAACAACTTATTTTTAAGAATAAAATGTGCAGAGCAAGACATTCTGATCCTTATCAGTTCAGAGCAACACATTCCGGTCCTTATCAACTTTCCATGATGTGGTGGTTCAGGATGTATGGTCCAGGATGTGTGGTTATTGATTATTCCCTTCCGATCAAAAAAACAATAATGTGAAAGATGCCAGTCTGTTTATCACGAAAATTGATATTGTCGCCTGGAGCGACGGATGCAGGTGTTGCTTTGAGTGACGGTTTTACCTGGACCTGGACGTCGGGAAACGTGGACGGGGTTGGCACTACCTGACAGTTGCGGTAGGAGCTGGAAGTGAACTGGCCACTCACCCCCGTAAGGTAGGCACTGCTAATTTAAGAGAAAACGCTGACAGAGGCAGCAGTGCAGTTACTAGGCAGTATACTCTCTAAGAGAGGGATTCCTAGTAACTTGAAACAGATCCATGAGTGGATTACATGGGCACGGAACTGGGGAATGATGCAAGAAATTCCGTTGCTATTTATCCCAACAGAATGGGGACAAGTGGGCGATATACTGTGGGACGCTGCTATTGTTGGAGAAAGAGCCGAGCAGCAGGCTGCAATGGCTGCTTTTCAAACCTTAGTGACCGCTCCCATAACTGCGTCATCAGAAGAACCTGCTCTGCCAGGTGCGGAAAAAGGTCAATCATGTCTAGGAAAGTTTTTTCTCAGCTCTTCTAAAATAATGCCAGTAAAAGGCATGACTGCGTCTGTAGCTAAAACAGTAGCAGACATTAAAATGGACAATGAGGAAATACCAGCACGAGCTGATGATTTTACTAAGACTGACAAGACTGTATTGCCTTTTATAAAACAGCATTACCTCACACTAAAGATAAAACAGCATGATTTTACAGAACAGCATTGCCATGAGTTAAATCAGCATAAGTTTGCAAAACAGCATTGTTTAAACTTAATACATTTTCTAACACTATTAATATGGTTCATTCGGGATATAGCCTACAGAAACCCCACAAATCCCCCTTTTTGTTTTTGAACAAGCCAAGCTTCATTGACCAATTTAGCTGATGCTTGATGCAAACATGAAAAAATTAAATATCCTTCTAGCACTAATAAAAGCATAATATCTAACCATCTCAGGCCTTCTTTGAGCAGAGCAAGTCCTTACTCGGGAAGTCCCGAAAAGACACTTTGTAACCATCCATCCCAAGGACTGACTTGCTGCTGTATCTTGCTAGTGTGCACCTTCAAGTATTGTATTGTCTTATGAATTGATGTGCTATGGTCAGACAAATTCAAACAGCACATCCCTTCAAAATCCTGACATCCATGCTCTTGAGCCAATAGCAAAAAATCAGTCTCAGCTCTATTTTGTAGCAAAGCATGGAGTAAACTATTTTGATCTACCAACAATTGCTCTAATACTTGAGTAGTAACATTAGCTTGCTTTTCAGACCAGCATGCTAGCTTAGCAACTTCCTTTAAAGCATTCCCAGCAGCTGCCCCAGGTATAAAAATTGACAAAGCAGTTCTAGCAGCAGAACTCAAGAGCTCAACGCTGTCATCACAGGTGGGCAACAGTTTTCAATGTGAGGGAGCAAACCTTGCAAGTTTTCATTTGCTCCCAATGTCTTTGTACTACAAAAATTTACTTGGTTTGATAAAACTATTCAACAAGGCTGGGGATATATCGGTCCCAGTATATTCCATGCCAGCCAAGGAATGGACTGAGTGCCTGGTTCCAGCCAGGCCTGTCGAGTGCATCCAGCCCTTTGCTATAGTTCTGCCAAAGACAAAACATGTTTGTGCCCAATTTCAAGATTCATTGTCCACTGATTGCGAACCCAATGGATCACGTGGATCCTGTGGCAAACTAACATTCAAGCCTTGCATTACTTTTACTGCACACTCTGCTACTTGATTAACACTACGACACTTGCCAGTGCCGTAATTACTAAAATCTGTTGCATATAAGTATGGCAATCCTAACAAACATGTTCTAAAAGGATCAATGGCAGAAGCCATTGCAACACAAAACTTCTTAACACCTGTTTGATTCACCCAAGTAACCCACATGTTCTACCTGGGATTGACATGCAGGACTTGAGGCAACAGTGAGACTGAATTAATCAGTAAGCTTAACCATATGAGTCCAAGCACAGCCACAATCATCCTGGCTCAATGTCTGAACTTGGCTCCTGGTGAGGCTTTTCTGCTGCCTCCAGATAAGGTTTAACACAGCGTAGTAGATACCAGCGAATACCAGAATCTCTGGAAACAGAAGCATACCCTCGACCTGTTAATAACAGTGTACCTGGGCCTTTCCATTCTGTTGTTCCTGGCTCCTTAAATAACACTTTCCCTTTTTCAGAAATAGCACCCAGACTCTTGCTTATAGACTCCCAATGTACTGCAATTGGAGGCTGCTCTCTTTCCCCCGTTAACCGTAAATGGTTAAGGACAAACAAAGCTTTTGCAAGTCTGTTTGAAACATCAAGAATCTCTCCCCCTTTTTGTTTTTGCAAAAGTGTCTTTAAGGTACTATGAGCACGCTCTACAATAGCCTGACCAGTGGGAGAGTGAGGGATATCAGTAGTATGTACAATACCCCATTTAGAACAGAACTGATGAAATAAATGAGAACAATAAGCAGGCCCATTATCTGTTTTTAAAGCCTGAGGAATACCTAGCACAGCAATAGCAGCATGCATGTGTCGAATGACATGGCGTCCAGTTTCTCCAGTTTGTGCTGTAGCCCAAATAGCTTGTGAAAATGTATCAATGCAAACATGTACATGCTTCAATCGCCCAAATTCTGACATGTGGGTGACATCCATTTGCCACAGTTGTAAAGCCTGAGTACCTCGTGGGTTAACCCCAAATCCCAGACCTATGCCTATACGCTCACAAGCAGGACAGGAACGCACAATCTCACGCGCTTCTGATACAGTTAAATGGAACTGTCTGGCTAACATTTTTGCTGATTGATGGAAAAATTCATGAGAGAGACAAGCTTGTTCAAAATGATTAGGAGTAATTTGAGTATAGCTAATTAAAATATCTGCACGATTATTACCAATACTGAGACCCTGATCAAATTGATGACTATGAATGTGGGCAATGGAAAAAGACGAAGTGCGAAGTGATAAAGCTCGATGCACCTGTAGCAGAATAGAATACAAACGTTGATTTTTCACAGGTTTTATAAAAGCACGTTCTAGCCTTGCTACTACATTCACTGCATAGAAAGAATCGGATACAATGTTAATAGGAGTTTGGCTCCAGTGCAGTAATGCTTCACAGATAGCTTTTAATTCCAAGGTCTGAAGTCAATCTGACTTTGTGCCAGGAAAGAGCTGTTTCTCCCATGCACCGTTTTCTTGCCAAGTTATAGCTGCTGTATGAGATTTTTTTATCAGCATCTGTATAAACTGTTAACCCTTGTACTGGAGTTTCAGAACGAATTGGCTTTTCCTCCCAATCCTATTGAGTTATGAATTGCAGTAGCTTGTCCTTTGGGTAGTGTACATTTAAATTTCCTGTAAAATCCTGAAAGGCAATTTGAAACAACAATGACTGATTCAGCAGCCAATTTAAATAATCAAGTTTGATAGGCAGATAAATACAAGAAGGATCTTGTCCACTAATTTCAATTACTCGCTTTCGTGCCTTGCTGACCAAATTAACAATTGCTTCAATTCGAGTACATATCGTAGTTTTAGGGTGAAATGCAGGAAAAATCCATTCAATAATTTTAACAGTAGGAGTTTCCTGGGCAATGATAGCTTTAAGATGAGCAGATTCTAAGGATATGTTAATAATTAAAATTACAAAAGGTACTCCCTCAGTAATTCGTGACACCCTTGTGTCGACTACTTTAGCAGCTATCTGTTTTATAGCCCTTTTTTGTTCTTCTGACAATTTAAGAGGTGCAGAGGCATCATTGTCCTAACAGAGGCACTAAATGAGTGATGTCGTCATTAGTAATGACACATACACTCCGTGCCCATTGTAATTCTCCTAACACCTTTGAGAATCTGCCAAATTTTTTATTTTCAGTTTAAGTTCTATTTTCTGAGGCCTAATTGTTTGTTTTGTCACTTCCCGACCAAGATATTTCCAGGGATCAGTGTAGAGGCAATCAGGTGTTGCCAGGTACGAGGAGGAAGGCATGAGCTCCTGTTAAGCCCACCTGTGCCCAATTAGGGCTGTCCCCAACTGCGCATGAGCAGAATTGGGGGACCAATAAAAGGTGGGCTTCCAGGAGCGAGCTCAGCTCACTGTAGAGCAGCCTGAGGAAGAGGATAGTAGACTCCAGAGCATTAGCATCGAGATAGACTAACTGATTCTAAGGGCAACTTTCAGAGTGCTGTCCTTGCACCTTGGCAAGAACACCTACTGGACCTCAAAACACCGTGGTCCAGGAAAGGATTGTCTGCAACATCTGGTGGAGAATGCAGGCACCGTGCCCAGGAACTAACATGGAGCAGAAGATTGGCTCTTTCTTTAATGCCATTCTGGAGCTTGTCCATACCAAGCCCGAGGAAGGCATCTGCATCATCATTTGCCTGGCTGTGCTGATGGGTCTGCCCCTTGTTGTCCTTGTTGCACTGAGAAAAAAGATGGGACCGTCGCCAAACACCTCCATAAGTAAAAGGCTCCCGGAGGAGCTGGCGATGCAGGCAAAGGAGCAAAAACTCCCCTCCTTGGGAGCTCTGGCAAGAGGTCAGCGACTTGTTGGAGGGCCTCCGCAGCCAGGAAAGAAATAAGAATTCAACTGGCTTAGATGGCATATGGGGGGGCGATAATCAATGGCCTAAAAGAAGTAAAAGCCGAAGCGAAGGCTGCTGCTACCATCATTGCAGCGCTTTTGCCAGAAGCCAATGACACAGCACCCCCGCCAGAAGCAAGGCCCATTGTTGTTCCCACAGCACCTCCGCTACCTACTCTTCCTCCTGAGGATGGTAAGCTTAGGAAGGCATTCTTAGGATTAAGGGACAAAGGCCTTGCTATCAAGGGCATGATGAGGAAAGCACACCATTCAATAGCTGAGTTCCTATCAGACATTGGGCTGGAGGAAGAGGAAGAGGCACCCGCTCCAAGCACCGAAAACAACGTGCAAGAAAACGCAAAAATGCCGACAGCCTGTGCCCCCGAGATGGGTGGCCCCAGTTGCTGCCTGAAACCACCCCGACTGCTATCAGCCACCTCTGAAAAAGGAAAGGAAGCAGCCACCCCACCAGCTGCACCCGCCAGCTGAAAGGACGAAATAAAAGCCCTTCTTGATCAGGCAATAAGGCCGTTGGAAAAGAGGATCAAAGACAGAACAGCGGTTGTCTTTCCACAAATACCAGGATCCATCTGCCCTTTCCAATGACGACAAGGATGTCCCAAACCCGCTGAAAAAGCAGCAGGACAACCAAAGCATTAAAGGTGCCAATAAGCCCTGACCCGGAAGATGGACTGGTTTCGTTCGCGATGCCATCCTCGAAGGGTACTGGGAAGCCAGCACCATTGCCTGCCCTATCCTCCTCGATAACAATGGGGCACCTCCATATGAACAACACGAATGGAAGACCCCACAGCAGGCCAAAAAGACTCTGAAGGAGGGAGGACTAAGGACAGAAAGTGGCTGGGCTGTCCTAGATTAGCTTTTCACCGCCAACACTAATAGCCCCCACGACTGTCGCAATTTGGCCAAGTACCTGCTCACCCCCTCCCAGCAAATCGTGTGGTTCAAGGAGTGGGAGCTCCTGGCCCACATAGAAGTGAACTGCCCTCGAGCAGCTGGGGATCCATTATTAGGGGTGACCACTGAAATGTTCACAGGCTCGGGCCATTATGAAGATGTCAATGTCCAACTCCGGTTCCCAATAGCGCTCCACCACACCGCTGCGTATCTAGCCTGTCAAGCTTTCTATGTGGTTCCAGAACCTACTTCCCTCTCCTCATTCATCTCCATCAAGCAAGGGATGACTGAGCCGTTCCAGCACTTCATCGATCGACTTCACCAATATATCATGGTCCAATCCAACCTAGGACCAGAGCAAAAAGACTCCATGCTTAAACTACTGGCATTCGAAAATGCGAATCCAAAGGTGAAGTCACTACTTTCCACCCTGCCAAGAACGGCTGACATAGCGGAAATGCTAGAAGTTGCCGCCAGGGCAACCCTAATATGGCAAAATCAAGATATGGCTAATGCCTTTGCCACCGCTATGGAACCCACTCATAAGCTTCTCACAGCAGTAGCGCAGAAACTAGACAGAAGGGGAAATTGACCAAGGAAATCCACCCCTGTCTGCTATCGGTGTGGAGCTAGAGGCCATACAAGTAGAGCCTGCTCGGCCACAGTATGGTGTGATCGATTCCAGAAGGACAATCATAACAACTCGGCATGTAGGTATGCAAAAAACAGGAGGAGCAGCGCGAGAGGCCCCCCCACCAGGACACAAGTAGCCGGACACAGTGCTTTACACCAGCTCCCCGCCCCAGTCAAAAGGGGAAGCCTGGGTCTCCATGTGCCCTCCGCAATAGATGTCACCCTGACGATGACCCAGGTGAAACAAATTCCCACAGGAATATATGGACCAGTCCACCATGAGAATAGCACGGTAGGGTGAGCTCTTGACCAGTCTGAGGCTGAACAGTCTCCCATTTTTTCGGTGACCCTGATGTGATTCGAACACTTAATCTTCTGATCTGGGGTCAGACGCGCTACTGTAGCAACACGAGCTCCCAGTCAGACGTGCTACTATTGCGCCACGAGCTCCCACCTTCTCCCGTTTTTGGTGGTGCTCCGAAGTGGGATTTGAACCCACAGCCTTCTGATCCGCAGTCAGAGTCGCTACCGCTGCGCTAACAAGAGCTCACCCTTCCAGAGATGAGCTGGGTTCACTTCTCTAGAGCTGCCAGAGGAGAGGGCTGAACAGTCTCCCATTTTTTCGGTGACCCTGACGTGATTCGAACCCGCAGCCTTCTGATCTGCAGTCAGAGTGGCTACCACTGCACTAACAGGAGCTCACCCCACCTTCTTCCGTGGGAGACTGTTCAGCCTCAGACCGGTCAAGGGCTCACCCTACCCTGCTGGCTTCTCAAGGCTCACCTTTTATTGGTCCCCCAATTCTGCTCATGCGCAGTTGGGGCCAGCCCTAATTGGGCACAGGTGGGCTTAACAGGAGTAATTGATGCGGATTATACAGGGGAGATCATGATCGCCTGTTTTACGTTAATGCCCCCCCTGGTAATCAAAGCTGGCACTCGGTTAGCACAACTGGTCCTTCTCCCAAAAAAAAACTTGGGGAAGAACGCCCCTGTAGCACAAGGCAGTCAAGGCTTTGGATTGTCTGGAAGCACTCTGGTAACCTTAGTGCAGCAGATGAAGACAAGGCCTATTATAGCTGTACAATTGACCACTGGTGATGAGACCAAGACTCTTTCCATGATGATGGAAACCGGGGCTGATACTACGATAATCAACGTGTGGCCTCGTCATTGGAAACTCATCTCTGCCCTCGATGCTGTCCAGGGAATAGGTGGTGGTTCCACACCCCTCCAGGCCCTTAACCCTGTGCAGCTCAAGAACAGCCATTCCCTATTCCAAAGTGCCAGGGCACTGAAGCGCATGTTCGCAATCCCGTGGGAAGATACCAAAGGGGTTGTTAAAGCGTGCCCTCAGTGCGCACAATTTGGCCCTGCCCTAGGAATGGGAGTCAACGCACGAGGTTTGCAAGCTGGAGAGAGCGGGCAGATGGATGTCACCCATGTCCCTGAATTCGGACAACTTAAATATGTCCATGTAACAATTGATACTTTCTCAGGCATGCTTTGGGTGACAGCTCAGACAGGGGAGAAGGGTCTGCATGTGGTCCGTCACCTGACCAACTGCTTTGCTGTGATGGGGATCCCCCAAGTAGTAAAAACTGACAATGCTCCTGCCTATATAGGCGAAAAAGTCAAGCAGTTCCTTGCTACTTGGGGAGTAAAACACATTACAGGGATCCTTCACTCGTCTTCAGTCCAGGCGATAGTGGAAAGAGCTAATTGCACGCTGAAGACGTACCTTCAAAAACAGAAAGACGGCAAAGATTTGGATCCACAGATGCGACTTAGTAAAGTACTTTTCACACTGAATTTTCTTAATCTAAGCCGCAATTCCCAACAGCCTCCTGTGCTGCTGCATTACTCGTCCCAAAAAATCAACCGCATGACTGAGGTACAAGTCAACTACAAGGATCCTTCCACAGGTCAATGGACAGGGCCCAAGCCATTGCTGTTTACTGGAAGAGGCTATAGCTGTGTTTCCACAGGCTCTGGACCTCTTTGGGTACCCAGCAAATGGACACGCCCTGCCGCGACCGGATCCCCAAAGACATCCATATCTAACAACAGTGCATCCTCCAACAATTAACTTGCATATTTGGACTTATTCTCTTGCTCACTGTTTGTGTTTGTGTTCTTTTTTTAAAAAAAGAAAAAAAGAAAAAAAAAAGGGGGGGGGGG
>JAAWXA010000401.1:0-29754 GCA_038090715.1 Florisuga fusca | reverse complement strand
CTCAGTAGATAGCAAATAGGGAACTGCTGAGTATCTTCTTTCATTGAGGAGGTATATTTCTTCTGTGCTGTAATCTATGGTTGGCAGAGACAGTTCTCTTCCATTTACACTGAATATCGCCTTAGAGATTATTCTGAAGCAAGGACTGTATCTGGCTTTGTCAGGGGAAATACTGTATTTACTGCACTGATAGGAGATATCAAAAGTTTTGCTCATATGTGTCTGTCTCATTTTTTTTTTTGTAAGATTCTGAGCTGTCACCTGTGCTGTTACGTGACTTGAATTGGTTATGTATCTTGGATTTGATCACTCTGTTTCTGCTTTGGAATCCAGTCATATTAATTTAGCTATTTTGTTGCCAAAACTCTGTGGCTTAATCCATCACATTGCTCCCATAGTTAAAAAAGCAGAAGGTGCAGGTTTTATCCATGCTGGTATCAATGAGTTCTTTGTTTTACATCCCACTGCTGGGCCACACAAAGTGACTGACCTCTGAAACTGTGACAAGAAGAAGAGAGACAAGAAGATACATGCTGCAGCAATTTGTATCTAACTGCCATGAATTACTGGCTACATACAAACCCATAACACTTGATTGACTTTTAGTGCATGCAGTTCCTCTTCCAACTGTCTCTTAAAAAACATAGCAGCTCTGCCATCTCATCGACTTCAGAATGTAGCTTTAGGTTTTTCTTCATCTCATTTAAAATTCTTATGAAAAGCTTAGTGATTTTTTTTCTCCCTTTAGTAGGATTCCAGCTGAGTGCCTGAGGCTCTAATGGGCTCACTAGCTGATATCCTAATTGCTCAGTGCTTCATCATTTTACAGAAGAATAGAAAACAGAGTTGGAAAGGATCCTGAGAAATGTGACACCTTCTTGTGTGATTATTTCTTCTTCCAGATGATTCATTGTCCTAATCTCCAGTTTACAAGGTCATGGTCCACCATTATTCCCGGTGTGTGCAATATTTTATGCAAAACAGAAGAACTACTAAAGGATGACTGATCATGTTCCAGATTACTAGATGGTGTATACAGATTACCTAATAGACCATGGAACAGAAAATCCACATCCTGCTGTCCTACTTTCTGTCAAATGAGTGTGGCAAGAGGAGGCATCATTATTATTATCACCAGGAGAGTGATGCCCAGCTCTGTAATGTGGATTTGTACACCTCAACCTCTCAAACTAGTGGAAAGCATTGAAGCATACTCCTCTCAGCATGTCACCTCTGTCCTGGAATGGCAATTTTTATCAAATGATATGCCTTTGCCAGTCTGTTAGGAAAGTTAGGTGATGTTAGATTGAGGAACCTTCTACCGAGAAGTAATCTCTGTGTGACCTACATGTTAGCATTTTGATTTCAACCCAAATGAATATGTTAGGTGCTCTACAGCTGAACAAAATGGAGATGGGACAGGATATAGTAAAGGAATGCAAAGCTTCAATTAATGTTAATCTAATTTAAATAAATTATTTGCATATTAATCTAGTATTTTTTTTTTTTTTTTTTTAAATATAGGATGCTTTCTGTCACATGAAGTTATAAAAGTGCAGCCTCTTAAGACATGCAAGGGCCCCATCAGGGTTGGTCTATCAAGAAAAGCTCGCCCCAAACAGCTTCATCCTTATCTGAAATGACTTACTGGATTCTTTTACAAGACTTCAAATAGAATCACTCTGCTGGAACACTGTTGAAATGTTTTTATGTTACCTTTTTCTTTGCTACTTTGATCCTTGTGGTCTATGGTTTTTTTAGATATTAATATTGTAGTGTTTGCGAGTGATTTATTTAGGAATAAATCCTCCTGTGAATATTTGATAGCTAAGGGATTTATAATTAATGTTTACTTGTAGAAATGTTAATGGAGAGATGAAGCCCTGTTCAAGTTTATGTAATATTAATAAAGTCTGGCATGTGTTTCTCATCTATTAAAATATATTGTTGAAGTTTTGTTATACTCAGACATTCTTGGAAGTTTTTGTGTGTTTATATGGTTTAAAAACTGAGTATTTTTAAAGGGATTATTTTGCAAATTGTTTGCAAAAGAGGAGTAGAAGAGCATTGCAGGAGGTTATATTTAGATATGAAGATTATTTTTTAGGCTTCGGAGGTAGTTTGTGCTGATGTATTGCAGTTCATAGATTCATTGAATCATGGAATACTAGGTTGGAAGGGACCGCAAGGATCACCTGTTCCAACCATTCCTGGAAAATGCCTGGTCGAGACAGAATGGCCCAGCACCCTCTCCAGCCATATCTTATAGCTGTCCAGTGCTGGTAAATCCACCACTATGCTGGGATGATTATACCAAAATTGTGAAAACTTTTCCTCTTCTGTCCAAGCAGCATCTCCCAAAGAGTAATTTGCACCCATTACCCCCTCATATTTTCTGTGTCACTCCTTGTAAAAAGGGAATCCTTGTCTTCTTTACAGCCACACTTCAAGTACTGGAACATGGTGGTAAGGTGTCCCCTAAGCCTTCTTTCCTCTAGGCTGAGCAATCCCAGCTCCATCAGCATTCCCTCATATGGGAGGCTTCCCAGTCCTTTGATCATCTTTGTGGTCCTTCTCTGGCCTGTCTTCCACCTGCCCACACAGTTTTTTAGTAGTGGGAACCAAACAGAACAAAGTATTCTAGGTGTGGAAGATGAATAAAGCTCTTGAATTCCAGTGCAAAGTTGGGAAGGAGAAAAAGTATAAATGTTACTGATCGAATGTCTTATTCTGAGGGTACTGATTCCACTGCAGACAGGATGGGGGCCAAGTATCTGTCTGTAAACTGGTGATGATATATCTCAAAAAATGGGGAAAATTGGGCTGGTCTGAAGCATACAGATGTTGGATAGGGTCATCTGTTAATAAGTGTTACTATACTGATATCTGTGCTATCTTGTAAAGAATAGTAACAGTTTCAACTTCATTAGAGTACAGCAACCATTTCATCTGAGTAAGACCGCTGCAAAACAGGGGTGAAGTCTGAAAAAAACAATTCACAGCAGTGTCATAACAAGAGCAATCCACTAACAGATACCAGGGAGAAAGCTTTTAACCCTCTGTATGCAATTAATTGTTCTGAAATCAGTTACATCAATAAAAATTGTGAAGTCATGTGTGGAGATGGTCGTGGAGATGACGTGACCCCACCAAACAGTACTCATAATTGACATTCACACAGTTAATTCTGAAGATAAAGAATACACTGGTCCTGGAAATACCTTGGCAATTTTCCTCTGCCTTATACTACACTTTGGGATGCCTAGGAATGCAGATTATTCTAAATTCTACAGGAGCCAATCTCAAGGAAAAATTATGTTAAATCACCTCATCATTATTTATACAGCAAATAATACTTCCACTGAAGAACTTCGCCTGTCTGGTAATAAGTTAAGATACAAAAAGTCTGATACAAGAAAGGAAACATCTTCAAAACATGCAACAGGTAGGTGGCAACTGTCTGTACTATAAACAATGTTTAGAATTCAGAAACATGCCCACTTTAAAGTCAATGAACTCATCTGGGTTTTTTTGGTTGGGTTTTTTTTTTTTTAATATCTCTTTGCCTGATGCTTTTGTATGAAAATATTGCAATGATCTTGTGTGCAGAAGTTAACAGGCCACTTTTACAGAACAAGAGACAGTCTTAATTCACGGAATTTATATTAAGTGGCAAATTTCCTTGTTTTTAATAATGTAAAGTTTGTGCAAGAATGTTTCAAAACATCCTGGAAAATATACTACAAATACAAAACTGTATTCTCAAACTTTAAAAATACCCTATCACAAAAACCCAGACAAACAATCAAGCAAAAAAACCAAACAAAACAAAACCAAAAAACCCACAACCAACTGCCAGCCCATGCGGACAAGAAGAAAGAATAGTCCAGCTGAGATATTATGTAAACTTTTTGCTTCACTGCTCATTCAGCTGGCGATCGCTGCTAACAACATCCCCTCATCTTAAATAACAGAGGAAAGCTTGGCACTGGCAGTGCTAGCCTGGCCTTCTGCCAACCTGAGCTGGCCCATCCACTCTCAGCTGGAAAAGCTCAGGTACCCTGTCCCAGTGGAGAGAAGTGCCTGAGGGTTCAGCTGTGCACATCAGAGACAGGAACTCTCCTTCCTCTGCCTCCTGGGCCTGCGTGGGGATGCGCCAAGCAAAGATCCCACCCTATGTCTTTGAATATTTTATCAAAGCAATCTCTATAGATTTTTTTTTTTCATTTCAGACACTGTATTTGGTGATATTTTTTGAGTCAGCTAAGCTTAATAATGCTGACTGCCAGAAATGCAGATGCTAAATACTTTAAAACTTATGCAGAAAAGCTTAAATATAATTTCTGAGTCATTTTTATCAGCTGCTAAAACAATAGACACAGCTATGGGTGATTTAATACAAAAGGATTCAAGTATAGCCTACTGAAAACCTTGAATTCTGTTTTATGTGTCAATACATGTGATTTTCTAAATAAATAGTAATTGAATGTATCATTTTTGTCTGCTTTTCGAATAACTGGGTGGAAAGCTTGAACTTCTATTCTCAGTGTATTTTGGATAATTGGGAGTGATTAATCAGTGAACAAATGCAAGATTGTTAAAATCCAGCTTAGTAACAGCCCCTGTATAGTAGAAGCATAATTATTGTCTCCTTCAGGGAACTGGATTGAAACAGGTGATGAAGCCCTATTACTCTTTCTACTGTTGGAAGGCACTTTCCAAACAAGAACAGATGACAAATATTTGAGGGAAGGAACTGGAGAAAGGTCTGGAATGACCTTATATAATAAAAGGTTCTTCAATAAGGAAGATGGTGCCCACATACATTACCAAGGAGCTTCATGTGATTAAAGATGAGCTCAACTTTTTGTTCTTACAGTTCACATCCATTTTTTATCCTAACAACCTGCTCCTGGCAGGAGCATATATTCCTGCACACCATTGGAGAACACACCTGCAATTGCCCACTAACCAAGTCACTGAGGTCTCTTTAGCTGCTGTGTTCCCACTGATCCATCAATAAATAAAAATTAGTTTTGTCCAAATTATTTCTGTTACACATGATTCGGATGAAAATGGAAATAAGGACACTGCTTTCTACATTTGTCTGTTGAGGGTCTGGGTGATAAGTGGGAGGCTGACAGCTGTCTAATGAAATGCAGCAATTTAACAGTTACAACTTACTATTAGTTTAATAAGCAAAATTAGTTCATCATTATTTGATAAGGTAATCAAAGTAAATATTCATCAAATATGTGCTACCATTTGGTGCTTGATCTGAGTCAGTGCTGCAGTGGAAGAGAATAAGTATTGGTAACTAAAGAGAAGTGTATATTCCATTTTGTCACTTAAATTCTTCCCCCACAAGGCCCCTTGAATTACTGAAATATTTTTAGCCAGGAGTCATAGCAAAACTCAATACCAATTATATTCAGCGTATGCACTTAGAAAGATGCCTAGACTAATTCTCAGCTAAAATACATTCTGTCAGAGCTTAAATATGCAAAAATATGCAAAGCTTACTGAAAGAATGTGAAAAATAAGTGCATCAGCATGGATATATATATGTATAAGTACATGTATTACCTACCATTTTTTGAAGTATAATCAAAATGTATTCTCATTAACAATGACATTTTGGAGCTTCTAATGCAATATATTGGCACTGACATATTTCACAATTTTGAACAGAGGTTATAGGTACACATGGAGAGATGGGAAATGGATTGAACTGACCTGTGAAACCCCAGTCAATGCAGTAAGGTAGGCTCTGCGGTGACCTGACCTGCCTCTGGGACAGAGCTGTCTCTCTCCATTGATTAGTGAAGAAAATTAGGAAAAGCATGTGCCAGAGTCAGTGTTTCCAATGGGCTTCAAGAGTTGAAGTTTTTTGATTTATTAGTTGTAGCTAAGGGTGAAATAGATAGCTATTTAAAGCATTCTCCAGCACAGAAATTCTGTTATTGCAAGTTTTGTATTCCAACAGCATCCAGAACCTCTGATCACAGTCTTACTGTTTACACCAAAATCCTGCAATAAAGATTTAATTCCTGTCCCAAGGATCTCACAATACATTTTTTCAGTCTGTCAACATACATTTATTTATTGCTTATGGCTATGGCATTTTATAAAGCCATAATAGTAAAAAAAAAAAAATAAAAAAATAAATCTTCAGTTTACTTCTGCACTGTAGATAAAGGAATCTTTTCAATTTTAAAATAATTTTCTTTACTTGGAGGAGTATGTTGATGGATGCATGAGTAAAAGGATGGGTTTATGCACACACAGCAGGCAGAGAGCTGACTACAGGGAAGGTAAGGTCCTAGAGAATTGTCTGAAGATGGATCTTGATTTTCATTCTTCTCGTCATTCCAAATATTCCCCCTCTTTCTGAAGCAGTGTTTTCCTTGAGAAAACAATGTTTTATGGGGCATCGAAGCCAGTACCTTGTGCCTCTTACCCTGTTTTTCAACTCATTCTTCATTCTGCCTCAATTTCTTCACTTTCTACAGCTGCTTTTCTCATGGGATTTGATGATGTTCTGGCTGCCCAGTGGAAAGCAACTAGAGCTGGACTTCCCTGTGATTTGCCTGGCTACAGCAAAACTTACCTGCTTGGGGTTTCCTGAGTTCACCTGTTACATCTTTGTGCCTCAGAACCATGCCATAACTGACCAGTTGAGGTGAACGACTGGTCTTGTCCACTATTTTCACATTTGGAGAGGTTCCTAAGGAATGCACAACTGCTGAATTTCTTTCAGAATGCTTCTCAGAACATATTTCTGTACACTTATGTTAGCATTGACAGTTCTGAGCTGCCCATCTTTGGAATAGTTAACAGGAATCATTATAAAAAACTAGTAGTGTTTGAAATCTTAAGTCTTCAGGAACCTATGCAGAAGGATGTTCAAGGGAACTTGAACACAGGATTGATTTTGGAGCCAGTACAGTAAATATAGTGCCATACAATTAAAACTTTAACTCTTCTTTTGCTCTCTGTGAATTAAGTATTTATGGATAGTACTATGGTCATTTTTTGTACATTTTTCTATTTAAATGTATATTTTAATATTTGTTTCAGAAGCCCCTGGCGTTAGAAATATATCTGTAAAACAGCTTTCAGTAAGCAAGAAAGCTGTAGAAAAAATATTTTGACATTTTTTTAGAAGAGAATCTCTTTTAAAGGGTCATGAAGGCTTGAATTATGCTTGTATACTACACTAGGTTTGCTACTCATCTTTTATCCCATGTTTTTAGTGTGTTATTTCTTGAAAAGAATTACAGGGTGCAAGGAATGGAGGTATGAGAAATAAATATAGTTACTACTTAAAAAACCCAACACCCAAGATTGTTCACAAAACTGAAGACACAGTGTAGGACATGTTAATCCTGGTGAAAATTCTTCCTTTGTAAGTGCTGCCAAGGTCAATGTCAGTTTGAATTCTTGAATGCATACTGTAAGTGCTAGCTGTGCAGATTAAATCTGCTCAGAGCAATTTTTCTATTCTTATTTGTTCCTCTAGCTTTTAAAAATACATGTTTGTGCTCCTTTATTGAAAAAATTTCCATTAAAAAAATCAGTAGTCCAAGCTTGTATCCAGTCTTTCAACATACTCATTCTCCGCCTACTTTTCATTTTTGCCCCAGGAATATGTACAAACAAGTTTCCAGCTGCACACTGCCAAATATATTTTCACAGTTGATAAAAAAAGGAATAATATATTTCCTGCATTTCCCATATAAATTAATGAAATTAGATTTCATAGGGAAATGAAATCAGTGATAGGGCTCATTATCTGAATCTTAACGTTTACTTAAATGTTGAACGAATAATATTGAGCATGGAATTGTACTTGTAATAGCTTTTTTTTTTTTTTTTTTTTTTTTTTTCCCCTAATTTCACTTCTCCTATTAAGGCTCCTATATTTCTGAAGCTTCCAAGGGAAAAGGGCAGGGGAGAAGAGAGAGAAATAAGTCCTTTTTTTATAGCCTTTTTTATTATTAGGTCAAATGTGAGGTTGTTTGAATATTGCCAGATTATTTTAGGGTCAAATGTATTTTTTTTAATCTGCTAGAGAAAAATACTTGGAAAAAAGTCAGCCTTATTTCTAGGTATAGTCCTTAGGAATTTTCTTGAGAGACTTTTCTACTGGATAGGGAGATATGTGATACTTCTTGGACAACCAGAAGCAGGAGTAAGAGTCCATCAGTCTTTGCCCATAATATCCACATATACAGTTATTTACAGTATGGACCCTTTTGAACAATACTGGGATACAAATCTATCAGAAACACTAACAACTCATACAGGATAGTCCAAAGATGTTATAGTAGAGATTATTTAACATCAGCAATTATCATGGACTATCAAATGCACTTGCTGTATTTCAAGGAGGTGGTATTTGGCTTCCCAATTTGATAGCAATTGATATCATTTCATTAGCACAGAGCTATCTGCAATTTGGGCAGGTGAAGACTTGACAAATATCCCTCCTGATTCCCATGCAGCCATGATGCTCTCTGTCTCCTGGCTTTACTGTTCTGAAGGAAACTGTGAGTTTTAAAAGTTTAAACTGCTACTTCTGCCACTTGCTAACTTATTTATCCTTGCTCTTCTTTCCTCTGCTCATGTTGGGCTGCTAAGACACTACTATAACCTTCTGACATCTCCAGGCCATCTACTGTGGTACTTTATATTTATATCAAATCTGTTGTTTCCATGCTTGTACTGCTCTGTACAAAAAAGCAGTGAAGTTTTTTGCTCATGCTACCTAGTTGTCAGGTTGTGCTTTCTGAGTGGGTGGAGATGGGAATGCTGCTGATGCTATTTGGTACCTTTTTTTGCATAACACTCACATCCAGTAAAACAGAGAAATATTCATCTGTTCATACATCTGCATTTCACACAAGTCAGTCCACATATTTATTATAATAAGAAACTAACAGTGTTTAGCAAGTGAAGGAAATGAGTGTGATACAGCAGTTTATTTTAACATAATTAAGTTTCACCTGAGATCTAGCATTTGTCAGCTATAGTAAACTATTCTTGAATTTAAGATGAAGGTTTTGGATTTTTTCATTTTCATATAGATTCATGGTGGCTTATATGTTATTTTACAGTAGAGTAAAAAGCCTGATTTTCTTTTTAGTTATACACTTATATAATTTGCTTGATAAGAATAAATTTGGCTTCAGTGCTGAAAAGTAACATGAAGAATGAGAACCTGAAACTGTTGTGAGAAGATACAAGGATATACAAACAAAAAAATGCCACAGGAAAGGATGCTATAAATAGTAAATATAAATCATTATTTTCTCTGCAGTTTCTGCAACTTCAATATTTCCACTGTTTTAAAATACACAGCAAATTCAACTCATTTCTTATAAAAAGGCTTTTACTCCTACAATTTCTCCATAAAGCACAGGCAAATCTATTCTAAATTTAAAGCTTGCTTTCTCTAAAATTATCAAAATAAACTTATCAAAACGGTTTTGTCATCACAGAAACGTGACCCATCAAAATGTTAATTTGTCAAATTCCTTGGCATTGTTCAACTTTTCTGTAACCATCTAAACCCTTTTTAAGATGTTATTTCTTGACTGTCCAGCTGATTTGGCTATTCATTCCCAGCTGTGATTGACACTTGATTGGTTTCTCAAAGGGTCTGATTCAAAGTCTCTCAAAGTCAGCAGGATATCAGTCATTTAGTCGGTGTACTTTGGATCAAGCCTGATGTGTAATCACAATAACTGATGTTTTCTTTTAGGCTGCTCTTCATTGCCACTGATTTTGAAACCCAGTGAAGCCAGCATTAGCTGGGATTGAACTCTGAAGTCTCTGTTCTTCTTGTGACTGAAACATAAAGGATATATAATGAAAACATGACAAAAGTTATTTAAGGAGAATTCTTACTTAAATACACTAACATAAAATCATCTAATAGTACCTTGAGGGGCAAATTATTTTTGGGGTAGTATGATTTTAGTTTTCTGAGTGAGAGAACAAAACTATGAAGATCACAGGAAACAGTATTCTTGACCCAAATAAAGTCTAATTGTGGTTTGAATTAAAGAATTTGAATTTTAAAAAGCATAATTTTAAATTGAAACTGCCAATCTACCATGATGTGTGACAGAAATGCCACTATAATCTGTTAACATTAATTTTAAATTTATATTTTTCCTCTAAAATTTAGCAAACTTTTTTTTTTCACGCAAATAGGAAACAGCTTTCCCAAAATATTTTTATAGGTAAGATTTCTCATTAAATTTCTTTTGAGCTGGGTTTTTATTAATATTCATTCACTTAAATCTAACAAAGGGCAGCCAAAAGGTAATTGTGTGACTAAATACATTTTCTTAGAACTTTCTGTGCATTTTAAACCCAAGTTTTTTCCTCCTACTTCAGCAAAATTAATCTGACAGTGCAGTTATTGGCTCTGTCAGATCTCTCTTACCCCAAGACAAACGTGTAGATATTGAGTCTGCTGAAGACACAGACAGACAGACATGTACACACACATTCTCACAACCATGTTGTGAATTTACACCAATGCAGGGGTTACCAGCATCACCGAGAAGCAGCTCATTCCACACAGCAGTTTGACACAGTAATCATATGATACAATCCGGAAGGTCTAGCTGAGTTAGGAAAAAATTTCCAAGTGGCAAATTGGTGTTTGGCCAAAGCACTGCGACAAAAAGCTTACTTTTAGAGAACTAGTACTCAAGCATTAAGGAATTAATGAATGAACATTAGGGAGTAGAAGAGCATTAAGGGATAGAAGTGTGCTGACCTAACATTCCAGCCAAAAAGTAAAACCTCTGAACAGAAAGGGCACTTCAGCATTGCGTAAAAAAGAATGGCCTCAACTCAGGTACAAACTAATAGTAAATTGTTATTTATTATAAATAGCTATCTGCTTTTAAACTTGTCTTGAAAGTTCAAGTTTAAGCCTAGGGGACACTTACAATTTGACTTTATGTTGCTGTCTCAAGCTGGTGTATCATCACTGCTTCAGCCCAAAAGCAATGGAGAATGCTTCACTTTTTGTTGGCATTTTATCCTAGGTAGGGTTTATGATCTGTTCTGCCATCATGGCAGTGGCTGGGCAGCAGGGAGGCCCCAGCTGTCTTTCTGTGGTCGTTACCCTCAGGAGGAGCTCCAGAGACAGAGGTGAAACTGCTCTTTCCTGGGAAGACGTTAAGCATTAGTGGGAGAAAAACTTCTGGAGCCGAGGGAGGAAGAGGCAGAGAGCACACAAGGAGCCATAGCATTTCCTCTGCCTGTGGAGATAACTATGAGATTCCTTAGAGGATCAGGCACATGGTTAGGCTTCAAGGTGATACCAAGGTGACTTGCACAGAACTGCACAGAGGTTTTTTTTCATGCCTAATGTACTAAAAATTAGGATGAGAAAGAAAAAAGGGAGAAAAAATTGCTTTTGTTTTAATTGCATTCACTGAGCAGAGCTGACAGCATACACTGAGCTGTGTTCTACACCTAAAAAGTGATCTTAGTTTTCATTCAGCTCAAACATCATCTGAGATTCAGAGCCTCCTGGTGTCTTTGGTGATAGCTGTAAAGAAAACATGAGGTGATCCTGTAAGTCTGGCTGACCTGAAGCTCACAAATCAGCTTATTCAGACTTATCCTTTTTCTGCAGTGTTGTGAAAATGCTGACCAAACTAGTCAACTGCCAAGAGCTGCCTGACTGAGCTTGCTTGAATTCCTGGTATCCTGATACCCTGGTAGCTACAGTGACACTGGATGCTGCTAAATCTAGTCTCTCATAAATCATAATGGAAGAAACTTAAGGCATACATCACATTCTTTTCTCAGAACTGGTTTTTGGGCTTGCAAAGGCCCTAGTCAAATGTTAAAACTCCCTCAAAAAGAGAGTTATTTAATCGTTATTTCAAATCAGCTGTTTCTAACTTCCTATAAAACATCACAGCAAAATAGACCCACAAAAGTGATGATGCTGAGCAAAGCCCAGGACTGGTGAGAAAAAGTTCACACTCCACGCCTTAGGTCTTGGCCCTCTTTTTTGGTCTCAAATATCTCACATGGGTTTACAGAGCACCTTAGTCCTTTTTGTTCCACAGCCTGTGAGGAGGTAGTAAGAATTTTTTTCTGGAAACCACTGTGTAGGAAACATTTTATCTAAAGAAGGTAGTCAGCAAGGCTAAAGGAGGAAAGGTACAACTTGTGACTGTCAATGTGTTAACAGGATCCCAGAGACTGTCTTCCCCTTCTACCAGCTCAATAAATGTACATCCGAATGCAGAGACACATACTTTTGCATATATACTTACATAAATACAGAACTCAGATTAAACATTTCAATTTGTTGCTGCACCTTAAATTCAAACTGACATTATATATCTCAATTGAATGTATCCTAATATGTAGGAGGACAGGTCCCTCAAAAAGCTGTTTTCCAGAAGTGGATCAGGACAGAGCTCTGCTCCCAAGTAAACTGTTAATCACAATTTTACTAAATGTTACTGACACTGTGGGCAAAAGAAATTTATCTCATGGTGAGACAATTTAAGTGAGAAGGAGTAGGACAACATTCCTTCATCCTCATTCTACCTTCAAGAATAGCAACTTTTTACAGATGGGAGATGGAGATTTGATACAGTCTGAGAAACTCTCCAGATCAAATCCCAGAATCACCTCAGAGAGATGTCTTTTCATTCTGGGATCTTGGCCTGAGATGCTATTGATTTGCAGTGGGGTGGCTTGACATGCATAGAGGTACTTTCTGAGTGTGGTGGAGATTTTGTAGTCACTGGAAAGCTAGATGTATCTGAAGAAAAAATAACGCATTCTGCATCATACACTAGAAAAGAAAACTAAAATATATCTGTTCTTTCAGAAAGGATTATAAAATTGGAGTGATTGTTCTGATTCAGTCTCATACAGGGAGATAGCACGTTTCCCACATTGCTCATTTCTTCAAGGATAAACATAAGCTAAAATTAAGACTGTGAATAAATGAAGCTGTTCTTTTCAAGTTAATTCAAGGTAAACCAAATGTGCAGCAAAAGTATATGTAATGGCTCTACCTTGCAAATGAATTTCACTGGGTTTTTAAAAGATAGTTTGCTGTGGCTGCTACTGATGGCTTCTGTAATGGAAGATACAATCACTTTCAGCAGACCTCACAAAAAACTGCTAAAATTAGGTCTATCACCCCAAAAGTCTGAAAGTGTTAGCATTTTAAGCAGCAGTCCTACTAAAAAGCAGACTCTTTCATCACTAGGCATGGCTTATCATATTAAGAAGCTGTTTCATGTGAAATTGGATAAGAAAAATTACAAAAACTGAGACAACCTCAATACATAAAGAAGAAAAGTGAGTTTTTTGATGTTACTGCTCATATAAAAGTTGTTCTTCCTGTATGTATGTGTGTACAAATGTTATGCCAAATATTTACAGGGAGTGGATGACATTTCCGTAATTTATACTGGAAGCTAAAGCAAATCAATCCACCAACATCAGTTAAAATCAATACAATCTACAGCAACTGTCTGCAATGCAGAGGATACAGGGGAAGGCATTTAAAGACAGTCAGAAAAACAGAAGAATGTGAAGGAGCTGTCAGGAAAGAAAATCATACATTGATGCCACAAAAGTAAAACCCCGTAGCTCAAATCTGTCCTCAGAGAGTGAGCATTTTTACCTTGTAGAGATGGCAGTGACCTAAGTGTCATTCCAGGAACAACACTGACATAAGAATGAGCTGCTAATAGACAAGCTTTGGACAGTAACAAGTATTTCTACACAAAGTCATCAAGTTATCTTGTTTCTCCTTTGGTTAATGTGGCAGGAGGTCATTTAAAATGAAGGTCCTGCTCTACCAGTCGTAATAGAGTTTTATTTTATCTGTTTCACATTCTTGCTAGGCAGAATTAAAAATGAAACACGTACTAAACTTGCATTTGTCTGAAGGCTCATCACTGCAGTGAGGCATACCCTCCCCTGTGAACTGAAATCCATCCATTTAGCATCATACATCATGTTGATATCAGACAGATTCTTTTGCCTAGAGAACACTCTAATCATACATTCTCTTGTAGTTTAAGTTGCAGACAATTTCTGCTTGGGCTTGGTTTTTAATCTTGCCATTTTAAATCACCGAAATAAAATTGATCTTGTTGATATATTTAGTTGTTGTAGAAAACTGAAAGTGTGCTGGATAGCTGATAAGCCAGTGGAATTGAGAAGATATGACCGTTTCAATAAACATCTTTCAGTAAACTTCTGACTTCCTTTTAGAATGAATATTTTGTCTCTAAATCTTCTGGGCTATAGTGGCATCAAATATACATAATTTTTATTTACCTCAGGAATCAAAGTGGAACCCTTACATACTTTAATATTGGAATGTTTTGGGGGGCGTTTTGTATTTAAATAATTCTAAATTCACTTCAAGCAAATAAATGATTTTTTTGGGGGGGGGATTTTGATTAAGTTACACTTGTTATGGAGTCTGTAGCTTGGAGTGGTAGGGTTGCCTAAAACTGACAGAACAATCTTATCATCATTCAGATGCTGTCATTGCTGACAAGTCTGAAAGGAAAAGCAATTAAAAATCAGGCCAACACCTTGGTGTAACACTCCTGACTTAGTTATGAGCTATAAGTAATAGCTCCTACCTTTTCCTAGGAAAGAGTTTGCATTCTCATGCATTTTTGAGACTTTCATTAATTCCTTATGAACTGGAGACATCCAGATTAACGTCGGATCTACCAAGATTCAGAATGATTCTTTTCATAACTAACCTTATTTTTGGTATGATTAAGGTGTATATGTATATTTTTTATTTTTTATTTTTCATTATCTCAAAACTAGTCAGAAACCTCACTCTTCAGGCCAGGCAGACAAGATCTTCATGCCTGTCAAAACATCTAAGCCAAAGA
The DNA here is from genome assembly GCA_038090715.1 of Florisuga fusca. Taxonomy (NCBI): domain Eukaryota; kingdom Metazoa; phylum Chordata; class Aves; order Apodiformes; family Trochilidae; genus Florisuga; species Florisuga fusca. The sequence goes on along the minus strand of JAAWXA010000401.1, from coordinate 14,824 downwards.
TTCCTTGTTACTGTATGCTTTCACTGAAGATTTGCTGGGTTCTTTCATACTTTATGTAAGTATATAAGATGACATATCTATTAGATGGATTTCCTTCTCTTAAACTACTGCCATTCTCATAGGTTTTAATTACTATCCAAAATAACTAGAGACAAAGAGCAACATGCAGTAGCAAAACTTTGCGTAGTGCTGAAAGTGTAACTAAATACAGTCTTTCCAGGATTCTGACTTCAAATCCAAAACAAGAACAAATACAAATGCCTTTATGGAAATACAGGGCAATTCAGACCACTCTATCTGATGAGTGTAGAAAAACATACAGAAATCCTTCAGCCCGTATCTTAAAAGAAAATCACAAAGTCAAAAAAAAAAAAAAATTACTCCCATTTTACTAAGTGGTTGTTTTTGTAAATTCAGCCATTCATCAGTTCTACTCTGTGAAACTTCAGACTGATTTTGTAATTAGTGTAGTGATTGAGGTGGTCATTTTTGAGCTGTGGCTTTCAACTATACATATGGAAAGTGCTACTAAGTACCAAAGCAGTATTGTGCTAATGCCGAAGATTACAAATTATTTGGTATGCTGTATAAATTCAGTGACATATTTCAGGAACATGTTATTTAACTGAATATACCTGGCACTTGAATCAACTGGCACTGGACTTGAAAACTGCTAGAAGTAATACTGCAGACAGGCATTTAGGTTGGCTAGAAGATCAGATGACCACTTGGCTGCAAGTGATCCAGAAGGCTTTTTTGAAATGATATTTTAAGCCCATTTAAAATCAATAGACCAAACGCTTGCTAGGATCATTACTGACTCCATTGGGCTCAGCCTTTGTATCATTATTTTTCTGGTGCCAAAAAAGTAAATGAAATGTCATTACTCCTTTTTTTAGTACCAGTCTGAAAGCTGAGCTAGGGCAGGAGTGCCTCCCTTTCCTTATCTGACCACAGCAAAACTTGTCAGTGTAGTTAATACAACAGAAATTCCATTATGAATGCAAAAGGGTTGTATAAGCAATAGCTGCTGCTCCTTTACTTTTGCTGGGAGTAATTGTCTAGGTAAATCTAAAAGCAATGTTCTAAGGAAGAAACACTTTTTGGTTAGTGGCAGGCTGCTAAATCTGAGGGTTATTGCACCCCTGCACTTATTGCCACTGCCCAATTAAAAAAAAAGAAGCTGTTAGGATATATCAAATTCCAGCAATGTATAAGTCACCAGAGAAAGGTTTGAGCGGTTACAGACAGGAATGCACTAGAGGTACAAATTGCACAATCTAAATCTACACTCTTTCAGTTTAAAACTGCTACCCTCTGACCTGTTACGTCAGGACCTGGTAAAAGGTCTCTCTCCATATCTCTTATGGTTCCCCTTCAAATATTGAAAAGATACAATATAGTCTCCCCAGAACAATCTCTTCTCCAAACTGAACCACCTGAACTCTCTCTGCCTTTTTTCACAGGAGAGATGTTCCAGCCATCTGATAATTTTCATGACCTCATCTGGAACCAATCCAACAGGGATCATCATTCACCTGAGGCTGTTCTGTGGGCTGGATCATAGCACTTCATACACAAGAATACAACTTCCCATGACCAGAAAATGAATCTTTCTTTTCATACAGGAAGCTTAAAATAAAAATTGATGAATTTATCAGGAGAGAGAACAAGCTGCTGGTCTCTCTCTTCCTTGCTATAAAAGCAAACAAAGACCTTGAACTTCTCCTTTCCTCCCTTTCTATATCTGACTCAGAAAGATATAACTGGGATTTTTAAAGTCTCATAGTGATATCTATCACATATAGATTAATTTTTTTAGCTGACCCAGTCAACATCTTGAAAGTTTTTAGAATCATTAGACTTCATTTTATGGTGACTGGAAATGCTATCTTGCCATGAGGGACCTGCTTAAGTGTTGGCATAGTAAATATCAAGGTATGCATTTATTCTGACATTAAATTAAAGTTGTCTCAGAAGGATTAATTGCTGTCAGGTATGTTCAGTTCTTCCACATCAGGGAAGCCTTTTTTCTAAATTGCAACTTCATCCATTACAGTCTCTGGTCTGAATTCAATTATGTCATGACTCTCACTTACATTTCTAAGTGCCTTTACAAAAGATGGTGTTTGTGATAGAACCAACACAGAGTTTTGTTGCCTCAGGACAATTTATCTTTCTATTGACATCTCTATAAACTATACATATACATGGTTATTAAGTGCACAGCACAACCTTCTAACTGCTAGCCATAAGCCTACAGTCCCAAGGGACAATTACACTGTGTATTTCCTTGGATTCAAGTAATGCAATATAACTTGTCATGAACTCACACAGCTAGCATCCTAAACTTGTAAATTGCTGTCCATTTATAGGTGAGGCATTGACACCATAACTGGATACAGCTGGAATCAATCAATGCTGGGCTACTGTTTTATTTTATTACGGCTTCAAATGGCTGTTTTATACTAATCTGTTCAACTTGCACTGCACAGAGGATGAAAGTGTTCATGGTGCCACGCACCATTATCAGCTGGGCAGGGGCAACAGAGATGTGTCCTCTTGCCTCTCAGGAGATAGCTGCTTGCTGGGTTTCTCTTCTGTAGCTGAAACCTGTTAGACTTTTGTCACAGTTTAGGCCCAGCCGGTAAAAGCCAGGCTTCTTCTCACTCACCCCCCACCAGAGGAGGAAATCCACCCATAGGCTTGTTGTTAATCGAGGCAAAGATCAGGAGGTTTTCACTCCCCAGTTATGGTAATAGGCAAAACCAGCCAGACTCTTGGGAAGAGAAAATAAACCCTAATTTTATCTACCAGGAAAAAGAGAAAACATTGCCAGATCCTACTACTTCCCCCACCCCTCCTTCCTTCTTCCCATCCCTGGATTCCTTCATTGCTGCCTCCTGCTCAGCAGCACAGGGGATGGGCAGTGGGGGTTGAGGCTCAGTTCCCCACACAGTGTTTCTGATGAGCCTTCCCCTCAGGGGAAGGACTCCTCACATTATTCCCTGGTTCCAATGCAGGGTCCCTCTTATGGGAGAGAGTCCTTCATGAACCTCTCTGACATGAGTCCCTCTCATCAGGTGCAGTCCCTCAGGCACAGACTGCTCCATCCTGGGCTGCCCACAGAGTCACAGCTGCTTCAGGAACAGTCACCTCCTCTGGCACGGGGTCCTCCATGGCTGCAGATCCACATCTGCCCACCTGTGACACTTCAGGGGCTACAAATCCATGTCTGCCCAGTGTGGTGCTTCAGGGACTGCTCCACCATGCTTCTCCACAGAAATGTCTTCTTGGGCACTTTCTCCCTCTCCTTCCTCAGTGACCTTGGTGGCTTTGCTCTCACATTACTCTCAGAGGTGCTTCCAGCTTCCCACATCTGCTCAGCCTTGGCTAGAGGCAGGGCAGGGATTGGAGCCAGGGGAGCTTCCAGCAGCTCCTTTTAGGAGCCACCCCTGTGGCCCCCCCTGCTTTCAAAACCACTGCACTTACCCGAGAGAATTTTCCACAACTAGAAGAAAGGCGTGTTTGCAGAACAAACTGTTTGGAAGGACAGCTATTGATGCTGCTTCTTTGCTGAAACCACTCTGATTTTAAATTAAAGTAATTGCAATTTAACAGAGCAGGAAAAAAAAACCCCAAAAACTAGTCTCAGCTGAGAAATTAGGAACTCACCTGGGAAAGGTATCCTAATTTGGGATCAGAGCCAAATCACACTATGCATTACGAGTGTTATGACATTGCTACTTACTCACACTCTATCTGGTCCAGGCTCTTCTGCAGTGTCACATTCTTGACTTCAGAAATGAGCAAAGCCTGAACTGTGTGAGTGGGTCATATTTCTAAGGTGAGGTGGCAACTGAGCTTGTCTTGCATGAATGGTCCAAATACAACGATGTTATTATAAAAAAAAAAGACAGACTCCATATTTTTCTTTGGATTTTGCCTGCTTAAGTGAGTATATGGGCTCTTTTTGAGACCCTAAGTGTTGTACATGTGTGTTAAATATGTACATATATTAAATACCTCTAAACAAGGTATAATCGTGTCTGCTGAGTCACAGCAGAGTAGAGGAGCATCAAAGTCTGAATCAGCCCTGGCTGGGAAACTGGACTTACTCAGAGTACTGTGGTTCTGAATACGTAATGAAGAACTGTAAATAAATCTAACCAAAAAAGGTACACATCTGGCATGTTTTGTCTCTAGGTTTGTATAGACTTCAGCTGACAAAGTCTGATAAAACATTTAAATGAAATATAATTTATTTTGAATGTAAAATATGCTAGAAATATTACTCCCCCATTGACTTTCCCAGGCATGAAAATTATTTCTGTCTCTGGAATCAGCAGTCCAATAGTGAAGTCATATAGCTCTATTATTTATATAACTAGTTTGGTGACCGTTGTGCCCTTGCAGGTTATTTGTCACAACAGCTAACAACTAGTTTGTGCTAACTTTTTTCCTTTTTAAAAAATTCTGCTTCTTGCTTATCTAGTCAACAGAACTAGTATTGAAACTGTAGGAGTGACTCATAGGGTTTGCTCATTCCTTTCAGAAAGATTGAGGTGGTTCAAGAGTTGAGATACACTTAGACTAATATTTCACTTATTTATTTCACCAACAAACTTGCCAATCAGTCCCATAAATTCAGATTCATCCTAACTTATTTAGGCATTAAATCAGGAATGGATCTCCAGAGGACAATTCAAACTGTAATCGAGTTGATTTGTCCATTTTTCGCTGTTGACTTCAGGAGATATGTAGGGCAATCAAACTCATAACTAACCCCGTTCAACTACCTACAGCTAGCTAAGATTAATATAGGGTCTGACTCATACATAATATCAATTATTTGGATTTCTTTGGTAATGGCTGTGTGCTATGTGATGGGCATTCATATAGATTCATTGCCTATATCAAGCAGTAGATAGGCTCTCAGGGAGAAGACTTACAGGGTTTAATTGAAAACATTATAAATGATGAGCTCACTTTTATATGAATTAGGGTTTGGTGAGCTTTACCACTGATGGAACTATTGAACAGAGAGCCTGTCTCACTACTGCTGATCATTATTCTCAGGAACAGAGCACAGCGTGGAAGAAGTCAGGGGCAGAAGAGGCAATCAGAAAATGAAACCTGTAGAGCCACTGCAAGAGAACAAAATGAGTCAGAGAGAAAAGAGCAAGAAACATTCAATAGAGAAAGGCAGCAGATAGAATGGGATGTTAAAGTTGAAGTTGTTAGAGACAAGGATTGTAGCATATAGGTCAAAGGACTGTTTCTAAGGATGGGAAACAACTGAATGCTAAGGTGGAAAGTGATTTGTTATCTAATAAGGAAATCTGTGTCTTCACAGGATGAAGTTTTACTAAGTTCAACAATTAAGCCCTCTCATTTTGCATGGTCCATTTGGCATCTATGCATAATTTTTAACCACAAATTTGGTACTAAACAAGATATCATGTATAATATAGAAATTCCTTCAAAAGTAGACTCATTACTAGATCATTATTTATTTTTCCTTTTGTGAATCATAGAATGGTTTGGGTTGGAAGGGACCTTAAAGATCATCCATTTCCAACTCCCCTGCATGGGCACTAGACCAGGTTGCTCAAGGCCCCAGCCAACCTGATTTTGAACACTTCCAGGGAGGGGGCAGCCACAACTTCCTTGGGCAATCTGTTCTAGTGTCTTACCACCCTCAATTAAATTATGTCTTCTTAATGTCTAACCCAAGTGTCCCCTTTCCAAGTTTTAGACCATTTCCCCTTGTCCTTTCACTACACACCCTTGCAAAAAGCCCTACCCCAGCTTTCTTGTAGGCCCCCTTCAGGTATTGGAAGGTTGCTATAAGGTCACCTCGGAGCCTTCTTTTCTCCAGGCTGAACAACCCCAACTTCTTCAGCCTGTCTTCATGGGGAGGTGCTCCAGCCCTCTCATCATTTTAGTGTCTCTCCTCTGGACACGTTCCCAGAGCTCTATGTCTTTCTTATGGTCAGGACTCCAGAACTTGACACAATAAATACATAAATACATTTTTAGTTCTGCATGTGTGCTTTTATCTTAAAATATATGTAGGGACATGTCCTGTCAGTGAGTCAGGAGAAAGGTGTAACAAAGTGTGTAGGTAGCAGGAATCTTCTGGGTGTTTCCTCTCCTGGTTTCTGTTCATATTGATTTCAATTCTGTTTATTCTTCAGAGTTTCAAAAAAGATTTTTTCTAAAGAAAAATACTATTGACAATCAGAGAGCAGCCTTTGGCACAGAACAGTCATCCACTGGGATTTTGTTTTCAGCATCAACAGAGATTCTGAGACTGGTACCCAGAAGTTACATCTATACAAACAAATCAAACACTCTTCTAGATCAGGGCACTGGTACTGCCAATCTATTGTCTAATCAGCCCAATAGCCATTACATGGTAGTTGCTAGCCCATTTCAGTAAATAAACTTTACTAAAAAGCATACTGCCTCATTTGGTTTAGTCATACACTGAATTTTATACTGAGGCATCACAGCTACACAAAAAGTTGGTTAAACAATTATTCAGTTGTCTATCTACTATAATCAATTGAGATTTAGAAACTCAAAAATGGGAATCAAAAACTCTTCATTGAAGTTCTTTTAAAAACATTTCAGCAATGATATTCTGAAGCTACAGTACTAGTGCAAGCAAATTCCATGCTATACTAGCAGAAATCTTCTCTGCCACAAAACTATAGGAAATACCTGCTCAGTGTTTTTTTGTCTCAGGTGGAAGGTATATGAAGCTCTCCATTATACTGTGACTACATGTAAAATTTAGACTCTGAGTCTGAAGATTCTGTTCCCCCGGATACATTTTAAACCTTTACTAAAAAGGGATTTAGCTGTGGAGTCAGCAAGAGTGATAAATTCCTAATTAGCTTGCTATCCTCTAGGAACAATAAGTATATTGTAAGGGTGAAGGGAATAAGGAACTTACTCTCCCCTGATATACATATTCCCCATTTTGATAAGTGTGTTTCATAATCCCATTCATTTAATCTTAAAAACTTTTCATGTCACTTCTTGGTCTCAGTGGAAGATAACCATGTAAAATCTTGATGCTACAAAAAAAAAAGTCCTGTTCTGAACTGTGATTATTAAGGTTATTTTCATTCTAGGGTACGGGGGAGAAAAAGAGAAAGCACTAAAGTCCTCTTTCATGTAGGTTTACCATCAGTTGACTTCAGGGGATCTAGGTGGACTTTTTCACATTTCCAAAAAGTGTTCAAAAAACCACAAAATTTAAAATTTAAATGATGGGTGGCTTTTTATGTTGTGAGCTGTAATTAAAATATTTAATTGTAAAAATTATCCCAAAGAAAGGACTTGGAAAGACCACACACTGGCAATAACTTTCAGTTCAAATAAATATTTTCTGTAGAAAACCCCCCAAACCTTTAAAACTTTGTCCAGTGGATCTTAAAATGCAAGAACAACCACATAATTTACTTACAGTCTTTGATACATAGGTTTTCCTCGATGCGAGTCCGTGTAATCACATCAATCTCATAGCATTTTGATGATAAAAAACAACTTGAACTTGAGCTTTTGGTAAAATCAGTTAGATTAGATCAGGCTTTAATTTGATCCTTACATTTCCTGATATTTAATATTTAGCACAAAAATAAAATTTTACACATGTGACATTTAAAATTTATCTTATAACAAAGGAAGGAACTGTCTTAGTGTATGAGAAATGATTCACTCAAACAGTTTATAGAAACTAAAGAGCTTGGCTTTTTGCTAACACCCCTTCAACCCAGAGATCTTTCTAGACTCCAGGGAATTAATAATAATGCATGACCAGTGACACTGAAAAAGAAAACTTTGGCAGTCCTCTAAAAGGGGGCAATAGAGGGAAAAAGTAGAGCTTTGTTGGTGGACATTATTATTCCATGTTTTGCACAACTAAATGAGGAGCAGGAACCACAGCCACTGTTCTTAGGAGTTTGCAGTCTGTTAGGAGTGAACTGGGAAAAAGACTGAATCAAATAAATAAATGATGCTGAAGCATTCTGGTTATCTGTATACTGGGGTCTAGTTTTGTTGGTTATATGTAAATATTAGCTACTTCCTAAAAGTCTTGCATGGCTTTTTTGAAACTGAAGTAAGAGGTAAAACTGAAAATGTGTACTTTAATAATAAGTAATGTTTTCTTCCTGAATACTTGTTATCTTCAGCTCCACTATTGCTGACTATATCTAAGTTCCTTCCTCCTAAATTAGCATGAAAAGATGTTAAGCCAGTCAGATTTTATAAACGCTGTGTTTTATATGCATTCTGAACTTCTGTAGTATGAATCTTTTGACACATTTAGAGCACATCACTCCATCGCTCCAGTTTTGCAAGAAGTAGTAGTTTTCTGCTCTGGAACCTCAGTCCATACTCACTATATATTTGCACTTACATCAAACCAGAAAAGATGTGTTGATAATTTTACATTAAAAAGTAAAAACAAAAAAAAATCAAGGTGTTTATTCATCATCCATGGTGTGAATCCAAAAGAGGATCCACTGGTCCTGTTCCATCAAGAACAGCTTTTGCAAGAAGTCTTCCACTTTGACATCAGGGAAAGCACTAAAAAAGTCAAAGCGTTTCAGTTTATGCATTTTCTTGAAACCTTGTTTACTGAAGGGGTATTATTTTCACTGAGGGGGTTTGTTTGCTTTTAAAGTTTTCTTAATTATTGTTTAGGAAGCCTGTAAAAGAGCCCCAGTGTTTAGTTTGCATTGGTGACTCTGATATAGAGGTGCTCAGCATAGACAGACCTTTGTTTGGGTTTTTTTAATTTTTTTTTTATCCTTAAAAGCAATATCTGTGTTTGTGAAAGGTCTGAGACTGCCAGGCAGTAGACAATGAAATCCTTTGATTATTGATAGGATGTGCCCCATGGACAGGCTGTCAAGGTGCCTCATCTGTTTCCTGGAAAACCTCTTATACCTAATAGAACACAAATTCTTTTGCATATATTTGCAGATGAAAGTGCTGATAAGTACTTACTGTCATGTTCTTGCTCCAAACATGCTTTTTTGTTGTATTTATTACTCTTCACTATTTCCCAAACTAATCCATGATCTGGCTCAAACTCACTTGATTAATGTGAACGTAGTCTGAGTTAATATTGCAGGCTATCATCACACCACATCACCAAAATAATACATTTTGGAGTAGATTAACCACTATATTGCAGTTGTTTTGCATCACTACATCATACAAAGTAACACAAGACCTGATTTACTTGTTCTTCCCTTTGCATGTGTGAACAAAATCTCAAGGATGAGAAACAAGTAAATATAAAGCATGAGAAATAAATAAATATTAAGTACAACAAGAAGCATAGTGTGAGTACACTGTGCAGGCTACTCTCTGCCTCTCAGAATGAGGAATTAATTTTAAAATAAATTAAGTTTCTTTCCTCAATATAATTGATATTATAATACATTTTATTCAAGAGAATTAATATATATAATTATAGATAACAACTGAGCTGAAATTTCCCTATGTTCAAGTTCATACTCCTTCCTCAGCTGTGGAAGTGTGATGAGTCCAGGCTTCAATCCAGTTTTGAACAGGTAGGACATACATTGAAAATTCTTAAGAGGTTTTCTAAGAAAGAGAAGATAACTAGCTCCCTAGTACTTATGGAGGGGGACAAGAGAGCCAGACCTTGTGTCTACATTTGTACCAGGGAATTAAACAAGCGTGTGACTATTTTGTAGCATAGAATAGCTCCTGTCTGTATTAGTAAATTGTTTTACCTTTAAAAGCATAAGACTGTAAGGTGGAAGTGCTGCCCAGCCTCTGCTAACTTCTGGTTAGTGCCCACAATGCTCAAGGAGAAGCAGCCTCACAGTTTAACACCATGGATGATCAAGTCCCAAACTCGTTCCATTTATTCTCAGAGACTTGCCTGTGGTACTTTAAGAGGGGTTACTGCTCTGCAGCAAGGCAAATAACTTTGCATGTTGTCAGGGCAGTGTTGTTTGATGAGATTTAACACAATAAAACACTTGAGGAGCTTAGCATGCTAGTGGAGCATTCATGATTTAATTAATATGGACCAAATCATGTTTGCATTTTAGGAAACGTGAAAGCGATTGCATCAAACAGAAATACATGGTGGCTGATTCAAATTAAAGAGTTTCTTTTATGTAACCTACCATCATCAGATAGGTAATTTGGATTTTTTTGTGTGTTTTTTTTCCTAACTATAAACCCCTAGTTCTTTATTACCAACTGTCGGTGTTCACTAATCCAGCACTCCAGCTCTGTGCTGGAGTGTGACGTCCTGAAGTGACCCAAGCTCCAGCTAGATGTGATCACATTTTCATACCCAGCCATCCCTGAAGTTTGTAGATACATTCCAAAGCAATTGATTGAGGATACCTAGACTAAAGTTGGTATTTTGTGGTTTGTTTTTTTGTTTGTTTGTTTTCCAATGACCTTGAAGGCCAGATTTCTTTCTACGGTTTGTTATAGTTAATTGGAAACGTGTGCACCTGGGTCTGAACAGGTTAAAAGGGAAATACAATATCCATCCAGACATTTCTGTTCATACCAGTTCTTGTTCTCTTGCTCTTTCTCCTTTTCCTCTTTAATACTACTGATTTTAAAATGTATGTAAGATTAGGCTAATAAGAGGCAATTCTCATCTATACAGGGAGAATTTGGTGATCAATATGAAAAGTGAGCACTGTCTTTTACACTGATAGGAAATAATGTCCCACAAGAAGTAAATATAAAAGAACCAAGACAGCAGCTAAATCTAGGAGCTTTCAAACTGAGATAAAGCGCAGTAAAAATAAACCTAGATATGCTCTGAACACTTTTATTTTAATTTAATTATTGAGGAAAACCGTGAACATTATAATTATAGAGATAATCGTGAATATCATGAATCTTGAATACCATGGTTCAATCTTGAATCTTTGAATAAAAAGGAATGGATTTTTTTGTACAAGGTTCAAGCTGCTCATGAAAGTTCAGTCTGGTTCTCAGCCTAGCTCTGATCTCACTTTGATCCTCCACCACAGATTGATGTAAACCAAGAGTAAAATTTATTTCTACAGCCCGTATCTATTCTCCATGAACATATATACATATATATAAATATTTTAATCAGAAGCTTCTGCATTTATGTGTCTGTTATACTGAAAATAGTGAAGGAGTTCTTACCCGTGTTTGTATGGAAAGGAGCAAGAGTGGCAGCACTCAAATGGTTGCCAAGAGCTGTGTTCATCTCTTTACTCATCTCCATGAGGAAGAAAATTAATATTGATATTTTGCATGAACAAATGAATAAAAGAATCCATCAGTGCAGAAGAAGCTTTCAGAAAGATGTGACACTTGAGGGAACAGCTTGGTTATTAGCAACTTCTGGGCACCAAAGTAGATATTTCAGGTTCAGTTTTCACAAAAGTACTCCTGATTTATATAAACAAATCTACAGTTCTTAAGCCAGGAAAATAAAATGGCACAGAATTCAAGAACATGTAATTGAATTATTTCAGTGGTGACCCTTCTTCCAACCAACCCTGAAATAAAATAAAATATGAAAGCATGTATTTACAGAGCAATAAAAAATGCCATTTCGGGTTTCTTACATTTTAGTAATATAATTATGTAGACTGCTCTGAAATGCAAGGTAAAAGCGAAATAGTTTTAAACCACTGCAACACAGTGCCCTTGCCCATTGACTGCTTCCACATTAACTGCATTAATAAAAGGAAAATGGAGACTTAGAAATTAGTTTTAACACTTTGCCTGTGAATTCCTCTTAGCAAAAATCCCCTTTGTCTTCTCTGTTATCCTTTGTGGTGGCATTAGTGAAACTTACATAAAACAATCTTAACTGTCAAGTAAATTATTCCAATAGCAGCTATTCTTCAAGACTCATCTCAAAATAATATAATCAAAACATCATAGTATCCAAATATGTTCCCCCTGGTTAGCATTTATCACTGAACTCTGAATACAAATTTTTGATCCATGGTGCTATTATTTTAATGACAACCCTTAATTAGGGTTGACATTTCACTAGCCTTATTTCATAGTTCAGTTCATTCTGACCTCATGAAAGTTATTTAAAGGTGTTGAGGTTCAATTTTTATCAGAAATGGTGTGCACATCCTTACTTTTCCATAGTAGCTAACCCACTTGAAGTCTGTCTTCATTTGTGGGGTTACTGTCCTGATGAACTCGGTGTGTTGGGGCAACATCTACCCCCCATCACAAAAATATGCCAGGTTCCCTGCAGCAATCCACAGAAGGATTTTATAAAACAAATAGACAGACCATGGAAGCTGATAACCAGCCACAAGTGCCTGGTTATGCTTACAAAGTGAAAACCAGTGATCTGTGGGAGTGCCACTGCTGGGAGAGTGGGGTTGGATCCATGCAGAGAAAGGAAAGCTGATGGGGTTCTGTCCCTCTTCATCATTACTGATGCCTAAGAGACATTTCTGGGTTTGTAAGGAGCAAAGCTGGAAAGTGAAGCAGTAGCAAGGGAGTTGCCTCTATTTCAGCTTACATTCTATGTTCCATATTAAAAACACATGGCAAAAAGCCCTACCTCTTTTTAATGCATAGGTTTCTGAAGTAAGGAAATCCCTTCTTGCATTTGATGTGTAGTAGAAAATGTAGTTAGAGAGGTGGGAATCACTTTCATTTAACTCTGTCATCATAGGGAGCCAGGTGAAACAAGGGCAAAAATGAAAAGAAGATTTTCCCCAGATACCCATCAGAGTCACATCATGCTGCCAGGAAACTATCATTTCCGAGGTGGGATGTGGGATAGATGCTTTTGGAAAAGTCCTCTCTTCATCTACGTGAGTCAAAAAAACAAGCACACGATTTGAACAATGGGATAGCTCAGGCTTGCCTTTTAGCACAAAAATTTCTTATGTAGAGTGATGAAAACGTCACACTTCAAATGAAAGCATCATCATAATAAAAATCAATAAAGATGGCTGCCTGTTTTTTGTTACATGCCTTTTATTGTATAAAATAGTGTAATTCTGAAAAGGCTAAATCTTTGTCCTTCACATGGATGGAAAGTAACAAAAAACTAGAGGATTAGAAGGATGTAGAAATGCTGACAGTAACTAAGTTGTTTACAGCTTGGCCTTTCAGTCTTACATTGAGCTGTAGCAGCTTAAACAGATTATGGATAAATGTGTGCAAAGGAACTTTAAGGTTAATTTAAACAGTTTAATGTTTGGAAAGGTGTAACAACTTATCTGCAGTGAAAACATGGTGCCTACACTGGGTTTCCTCAGGGCAGGGGTGATGGTTTACCCTTTCTGGCAGTGTGTCATAACATTCCATCCCACCTGGCAATCCTATACAAAAGAATTGTGTTGAAAACCTGAATTAAAATTATTATGTTCTTGTTTACTTCTCATGGTATTTGACAAGCATTTTTTTAATGAGTTTCAATGTTTGTATGCAATATGCATTCACAAATTTATTACCAAATCAAAAGATTAGATTTAGAAATGTGAATATTGAGACTACTCTTGGAAAAATGACCAGGGGATATTCCTCTCTGAAAAGCTTTCACACATATCTGCGAGCTGTAAATCCTCAGATACTTCTGTCTTTCTAACAAAACCCTAGCTGCTGTATAGCTTTTCTTGAGCAAAAATAATTTTATTTTACTTGCTTTCCTTGTCTGCATTTTTATGTTTTTATGCCCTCATAACTTTTTTAACATAGTGTCAGAATTCTTGTGTCCTTTCCAGTACAGTCATATTTGAAAGAACAGAGAATGAAGTGTCCTTAGACTTCAGAACTGTCTCAGAGAGATTAATGGGCAAGTACAAGATTCCTTTTCCTAAGAAAAAGAGGATGAAAGGGATGATAGGAGAACTTCAGAAAACATTTTTATCTTTTATTCTGTGAAACCATCATTCTTTTTACCTCCAAATTTTTACCTCCTGGCTTTGGATGTAGCCACACTGTCCCCTAAGACATTTGTGTACATCTGTTGAGCTCCAGAAACTCTGGCTTGAGTCCAGGTTTTAGCAGGCAGAACTGGTAGGAAGTCAGTGCTTTAGCAAAGCATTGGGAGCATCCTTTGCTCTGATGAATTCATATTTGCAGGGCTTGTGTGCCTGAAAGTTTTTCTGCTTTTTATAAGCATATCTGTTGGTCTAATAAAAATAATTGTCTCTGCCTACAATATTTGTTTTACCCTGGCACATCACAGCAAGAACAGAGCTGCTATAATATAGCTATAACATCGCTACAGCTATCTACACAGGCAGATGCACACACGCATTGATGTATTATTTCTTCTCCTTACTTTGCATATTTTTTCAGTGTTTTTCTTTCTCAAATATAGTGTTACATCATTTATTTCTGCTTTTAGAACTACTGCAGAATTGTGGAAAGCTGAAGAATGAAACAATCATTTATTAGCAATAGTGCTTCATCATCCCCAGTTTCCTGTATGATTCACTGTGGCTCAATCACAAAAAAAGATGCTGCATTGTATAATCTTAATGTACCACATTTTATGATCCCTGTTGCTCAAATATTGGACTTTTATATAAAAGAAATATGCAAAGAATTAAAAATCCATTTTAGCTCTCCAGAAAAAAAATATGGACAGTAAGTATTGCAAAAATGAAGAACTAAAAAGGCAAAATAAATCAAGAATATTGGGCAGTGCTTTTTACACTGATCAATTCTTTAGTCTGCTCTAACCATATAATCTTTCAGATCAAAAGTCTGAGTTCCTTTTGGGATTAAATAGATACAAAAGACAGTAAACTGCCAGTTCATCTTCACTCTC
>JAAWXA010000397.1:6866-19844 GCA_038090715.1 Florisuga fusca | reverse complement strand
GGCGGCAGAACTGCCACCTTGGATTTCCAAAGGACAGACTTTGATTTGTCTTTGATAGAATCCCTTGGGAAGTAGTACTGAAGGGTATAGGAGCTGGATGCTTTTCAAAAAGGAAGTCTTAAAGGCTCAGGAGCAGGGTGTCCCCATGTGCCATAAGACGAACCGATGGCATAGAAGACCAGTCTGGCTGAATAGGCAGCTTTGGATACAACTGAGGGAAAAAAGGTGAGTTTATGGACTTCAGAAGAAGGTTTTGACCACTCATGACAACTACAAAGATGTAGTTGGGCTTCTTCCCAAGCCCAAATTACTTTTTTCTCAACATCTCTACTTCCTCCCCCACAGTGGCATGGGGGGACAGGCACAGTGGCATGGGGGGACAGGGAGTGGGGTTTACAGTCTGGATGTCACAGGTTGTTTTCTGATGCTCCTTCCTCTTCAGGGAGAAAGATTCCTCACAGTCTTCCCCTCCTCCAATGTGGAGTCCCTCTCATGGGAAAAAGTCCTTCATGAACCCCTCCAATGCAAGTTCCTCCCGCAAGGCACAATCTCTCAGGAGCAAACTGCTCCAGCGCGGGCAGCCCAGAGAGTTGGGCTGCTCCAGCGCGGGCAGCCACGGACTACTTCGGGAACAGTCCCCTGCATGGCTGCAGGTCCACAACATCTGCTCTGTAATCTTCCACAAGCTGCAGGTCCACAACGGCTCCAACGGGAAGATCCTTCACAGGTGGCAAGTCTGCAACCACTGCTCTGCTGTGGTCCTTCAGGGTTTGTTCCACCATTCTCCTTCATGAGTGCAGGGGACAGGCTGCCATCTTACCACGGAATGTAGAGAAAAATCTCTTTTCAGGCACTTTCTCTCTCTTCTTCCTCACCGATCTTGGTCTCTCTGCTTGGCATTGCTCTCCTCAGGTGTTGTTCTCTTCACCAATCTGGTGAAGGGTCTGGAGAACAAGCCCTATGAAGAGAGGCTGAAGGAACTGGGAATATTTGGTTTGGAGAAGAGGAGGCTGAGGGGAGACCTTATTGCTCTCGACAACTACCTGAAAGGAGGTTGTAGGGAGGTGGGTGCTGGCCTCTTCTCTCAAGTGAACAATGATAGGACTAGAGGAAATGGCCTGAAGTTGCACAAGAGGAGGTTTAGACTAAATCTGAGGAAGGATTTCTTTACTGAGAGAGTAATTAAGCATTGGAATGGGCTGCCCAGGGAGGTGGTGGAGTCACCATCCCTGGAGGTATTTAAAAACCATGTAGATGAGGCACTTCAGGACATGCTTTAGTGGGTGATAGAGATATTGATATATATTTTTTTTATTCAGGGGGAATGTTGACAGTTGGATGCAGTGATCTCAGAGGCCTTTTCCAACTGCGATGATTCTGTGATTCTATGATACTCTTTGCTGGGTTAAAAACTGGTTGGATGATGGCCCAAAGAGTTGTGGTCAATGGAGTTACACCTTGAATACTGAGTTCAGTTTTGGGCCCCTCACTACAGAAAGGACACTGACCTACTAGAGCTTTTCAAAAGAAGGGTGACAAAGCTGATGAAGGGTTTGGAGCACAAGTCTTACGAGGTGCAGCTGAGGGAGCTGGTGTTGTTTAGCCTAGAGATGAGGAGGCTGGAAGAGACTTTATCCCTCTCTACAACTACCTTAAAGGAGATTGTAAAGAGGTGGGGATCAGTCTGTTCATTGAAGTTACAAGGGATAGGACAAGGGGTAATGGCCTCAAGTTGCACCAGGGTAGATTTAGATTGGATGTTAAGAAGAATTTCTTCACCAAAAGGGTTATCAGGCACTGGAACAGGCTGCCCAGGGCAGTGGTGTAGTCACTGTCCCTGAAGGCATTTAAGAGTGGTATAGACATAGTGCTTAGGGATATGGCTTTGTTAAGGTCTTGTCAGTGTTAGGTTAATGGTTGGAGTCAATGATCTTGAAGGTGTTTTCCAACCAATGTGATTCTGTGATTAATATCTTGAGCTATATGTTATATCTTTTTACAGCAAATCCACTAGCTCTCTAGTATTAGTCATTTCTTCTTGAAAACCTTTTTGCTTAGTTGAATGCATCTAGCCCAATAAACTGGAGATTGAACTCATCCAACCTCTTAAATCTTAGTTTTTGGGGTTTGCTCAAATTGAACTACTGACTTATTTTCTTTTAAATGTTTTAAAATTTTTTATCAGATATTACTTCTTTCTGCCAGCAATGACTTTAACATATTTTCCAATTCTAAATAAAGCTGATTTGTTACAAGCCTGTTCCTTGAAGTTAAATATGTTATTACAAAGTCATTGCTGGCAGAAAGAAGTAATATCTGATACAGCTGGGTTTAAATTTTGTAGCAATAGAAGCATTTGTCTTAAAAGCTGGACTTTATTCACCACTACCTGTAGTATGCAAGAATTAGCTTAAAGAAGGCAAATTTTCCTGAAGTGTTCATGCATTTGGACTAGATGATCATTGCAGATCCCTTCCAACTGGAACTATTCTATTTATTTATTTACATCATCTGAATTTGAAACTTCTTGCTTTTTTATTGAAGCTACTATATGATAGATTTGTTAGAACAGTCTCAGATGTTCACCTGCTTTGATTTTTTAACCAATTACTTCATTTGACAGAAGAACATAATTTTATTTATGTTTTCCATTTTGTTCTTTCTAAATCTAAAGCTATGAAAAGCTCTTGAAATTATATCCTTGATTAGTGTAGAAAATATGATAGACATATGGTGATTTGGTGACAGCACATCTTATTTTTATCATTTTGTCTAAATCTTTATTTTAATTTCTAGTAGGCATGATATAAATTATCAAGACTGTACATTCATTAGAAACTAAGTTCATTATTAGCATATAAATGCTGCCTCATTATCTGGAAAATAAAGACTCCTACTAAAGACAGTGACTAAGAATTTTTTTGAGAACAGAGGTTTTCTTAACTGAAGGATCCATATCTAAGGCAAACATGAATTGCTGATGGCTAGTAACTTTGCAGAAGTTGATGATGGAAACATCTGGATAAACAGATAAACCACAAGGATGCTGACAGATAAGGATGCTGCAATACCTACAAAATATACTTTTGTAATGTATGTTGCTATGCTTTTGTACTTATGCACATTTATGATTGGATAATTAGAAATATGCATTAGTAATTAATTGGATGATCCATATCATAGCTTTGTAGTGTATGGTATAAAACCTCTACAGAAAAATCCTTTGGGTGTACCCAGTTTGGCTGAGACATCTCATGCACATTAATAAATATTTATCTTTGTAATTATATACTTTGTGTCCTAGCCTCTCTCCTCAATCGGCATGGACTGTTTTGTAACTCAGGATATCCATAGCCAATTTTTCTTTCTTATGATGGTGTAGAATCCTGAAAAGAATATTTGTCTCAAAACTGCCGCCCTGACAAAGTAGACACTGTTCTCGGGTGGAGGCCTCATTTGATAGCCATCTGGACTCTGTTCTCTCAAGGAAAGACCCTTATTTGGGTAACCCTCATTTGATAAACAGGGCCCTATTCTCGCAAGAGCAGCCACTCCTTTAGTGGCTATCCCAATAAGCTGAACACTTACCTTGCAAGGGGAGCTCCGTTTGATGCCCACCCTGATAGGCAGGACACTGTCCTTATACAATAAGGGACAGGGGCAGGCAAGCTGCACCCTGTGGAGGCAGAGTGACATCTTGTGTGTGCCCCGGGTAAAGCCACTGGAGAGGGGACGTGCAGAAATAAGGCTTATTGCTGTGTGTCCTGGTTTGGGCCAGGATAAAGGTGATTTTCTGGTTTGTACTTTTGCTTTCAGCTAAGTCTCTTGTAAGTAGCTGCACTTGCTGAAATTAACAGCAAGTTTCTCAGTCAGTGTCTGCTTCTAGGACTGATAACACTGGATGTCTATAGTTACTGCCAGGCACTGGTATGCAGACCCAAGGACACTGCTCAGCTCTGAGGAAAACATTTTACCCTCCAGAAGGAGTAAAGAGGTCCCACCTGAACCCCTCCTTTGGAAAGGCCCGAGACAAGATAGATGCCAGAACTGACCAAACAGAGTATTCCATCCCATACACGTCATACTCAGCATAAATTTGAGGGATCACGAGGGTCAGACCCCTTCGTCCTCTTCTTCCTGCCCTTCCTTCGCCTGTTCCCTGCGTGCTTCGGCATCCTGGGAGGGTTCCGTCCATTCCTCTGCCTGTGGTCCTGATCCGTGCCAGCCTGAATCTGTGTGTTCCTGCCTCCAGCTCCCAACTGCTCCTGACCCCAGGAGTCCAGCCTGGACTTTCCCAGGGCTGCCCTGCAGCCTCGGTGGTGATGTGAGAGTTATTGGGGAAAAGGGGGGAGGAACGTGGTATTAATTTTTCCTGTATATTTGTATATTTGTACATATTTAGTAATTTTCCTATTTATCATTACTGTTTCATTAAAGTTGTGTAGTTTAGTTTCCAACCCATAAGTCTCTCTCCCTTATTCTCTCTCCTTTCCTTATCAGGGAGGAGAGGGGGATAAATAGAAGACATCTGTTATTCGGTTTAATTGCCGGGCCAGTGTAAAACCCTGACAGATTTATTGGCGCCCAATGTGGTGCCTGAGCTAATTGGCTCGAGTCCAATTTAAATTTTGACTAATTTACCTGAATAGTTTGAATTCCAACTCCAGTACCAATATGGCTTCGCTGAATGGGAATCAGACCTTTTCCTTTGGAAATTTCACAGGGTTGGAGATTAAACCAATCGTGACGTACCTTTGGTATTCAGGGTATGTGATATGTATTTTTGCAGATGCAATGAGTGTTAATATGTGGCTTATTTTTGGTAAGCACTGCTTGAGAAAAGTAGTTGTGATATGGTCTGCAATACTAGTATACAGTGCAGTACACGGTGCAGTGGTGTTTCATGCAAGGATTAAAAACTTTGTTGGTAATTACAATTTCAGCCTTCTTTTGAGAAAATATACCACTCTTGGGCTGAATTCACTGGATTCTATTTAAAATGGCATTATGCTTATTATAGTTTTGAATCTCCTGCTTGTTGTAGTCAGTGTTTCTCAGTTGTGTGTGAATATTTTCATGTGTTATCATATGTTGGTGAGAAGTAAGCAGCCTACAGTTAGGGGAATCAGCTCACCTCATAAAGAGATCCCCACCACTGGTGCTTCCGGAGCCGCTTCTCGCCCCCCCTCACACAAGGGCACAACTCAGACACGGCCGGCGAGCATTTCCAGCGTCTCTGCTACAGCTGCAGCTGCTGCCTCTGCCCCAACAGACACTTCTGCTGTTCAGAAAGCGAGCCCTGCTGCTGCTACTTCTGCAGACTCTCCCCCTCAGCCCACACAGTTACTTGTTGACCCTGTGACTAGGAGAAAAGGAAAACAATGGAAATCAGAAACTAGCCTTAACCCTTCAAAGTCTGAACAAGATGACCAGGTGATAGAGGAAAAAGAGGATACTGCCTCCCCTCCTAAAGCACCTAGAGCAGAGTCAGATGACGAGGACTCAGATTCCAAATTTGATCAGACCTTCTCCATGAGGGACTTGCGTACTCTGAGAAAAGACTTCAGCCATTTTTCAGGTGAACCACTTCTCACTTGGTTACTCCGATGCTGGAATGATGGGGCTGCTACCATAACATTACGTCAGAATGAAGCCAGGCAGTTAGGATCCCTGACCAAAGATGCAGGTATTGATCGGGCATTTGGTGAAAAAAGTAAACCCACCAGCCTAAGGAGATGACTCTTGTCAGCTGTAAGGAAGAAACATCCCTACAAAGACGAAATAGACTGCCCAAAAATTAAAGCAGCCACACTTGAAAAATCTATCAGGTATATGGAAGAATTGGCTGTACGAGATATGATTTATTCTGATGAAAACATTGAAGATCCTTATCACATGCCATGCCCTAAACCTATGTTGTGAAGGTTTGTTCATGCTGCACCACCACCTTTTAACCATACACTATCAGTAATGCTATTTGTTCCTGGAGATTTGGAAGTAACTGTGTGTGAGATGATTAAAACAGCACGAGAATATGAAGATGCTATCGTGGCCCCTCGTCAGGCCTGGGTCTCAGCTGTAAAGAGAACAGCTGAGAAACTGCATTCACCCTATCTTCCTCAGATAGGAGGAGCACCCCGCATTGCAGCCATCAAGAGGAGACGCCCTCCTATGAGACAGAAACGAAGGAAACAGAATTCAGTAAGAGGAATCCTATGGGCACTCCTGTGTGAGTATGGAGAGGACATGAAAAAGTGAGATCAGAAACCTACTGCTGTCCTACAGGACCAAGTATTTAAGTTGCTGAGTAAGACGAAGGCAAAAGGAGGTCCTTCTAAAAAGAAGCCTGCTCAAGTCTCCAGTGTGCAGTTACCCGATCCAAATATGCTGGTAACTCAAGATCCCTGTACATCAGGTGTGAGTACTGGAGATGCAAACCCCAGTAATGCACAACCTGACAATGTTGTAAGTGTTCAAGCTTAGAGGTGCCCTGCCTCCAGCCAGGTGGAGGAGAGGGACAACCGAATTTGTTGGACTGTGTGGATTCGATGGCCTGGCACATTAGAGCCACAAAAGTATAAAGCCTTGGTGGACACTGGTGCACAGTGCACCCTAATGCCATCGAATCAAAAAGGAACAGAATCCGTCACTATTTCTGGAGTGACGGGGGGATCTAAAGAACTGAGTATTGTGAAGGCTGATGTGAGCCTCACTGGAATAAAATGGCATAAACACCCTATAGTGACTGGTCCAGATGCTCCGTGCATCCTTGGCATAGACTACCTCAAGGGAGGTGACTTCAAGGACCCGAAAGGGTACCGGTGGTCCTTTGGTATTGCAGCCATAAAGACTGAGAATGAAGGATGGCTGCATGCTTTGGTTGCCCTTTCAGACAAATCCTTTTTAGTAGGATTGCTAAAAACTATAAAACAGCTGGTGCCAATTGCAACTTCTATAGTGCATCGAAGACAATATTGCATCAACAGAGATGCTGTGATCCCCATTCACAAGCTCATCTGACAACTAGAGAGCCAAGGAGTGATCAGCAGGACTCAGTCACCCTTCAATGGTTCTGTATGGCCAGTGCGAAAGCCTAATGGAGAATGGAGACTGACAGTGGACTGTTGTGCCCTAAATGAGGTTACACCACCACTAAGTGCTGCTGTGCCGGACATGCTCGAACTTCAGTATGAGCTGGAGTCAAAGGCAGCCAGGTGGTATGCTACTATTGACATTGCTAATGCATTTTTTGCTATTCCTATAGCACCAGAATGCAGGCCACAGTTTGCTTTCACCTGGAGAGGTGTCCAGTACACTTGGAATCAACTGCCCCAGGGGTGGAAACACAGTCCTACCATCTGCCATGGACTGATCCATGATACCTTGGAAAAGGGTGGAGCTCCAGAACATCTACAGTACATCGATGACATCATTGTGTGGGGTGACACAGCAAAAGAAGTCTATGAGAAAGGTAAGAAGATAATTGAGATCCTTCTAAAAGCTGGTTTTGCTATTAAAAGAAGAAAGGTCAAGGGACCTGTGCAAGAGATACAGTTTCTGGGGGTTAAGTGGCAAGATGGACGTCGCCACGTCCCAATGGACGTGATTAACAAAATAACAGCTATGGCCCCACCAACTACCAAAAAGGAAACTCAGTCCTTCTTAGGAACTGTTGGTTTCTGGAGGATGCATATTCCTGCTTATAATCAGATTGTGAAACCTCTCTACGAGGTTACCCAAAAGAAGAAAGACTTTAAATGGGGCTCAGAACAACAAGCTGCTTTTGAAAGTATTAAACAGGAGATTGTGCAGGCAATGGCCCTTGGACCAATTCGAACAGGGCCAGACATTAAAAATGTGCTCTACACCGGAGACGGAAGTGATGGTCCTACATGGAGCCTCTGGCAGAAAGCTCCAGGAGAAACTTGAGGTCGACCTCTAGGATTTTGGGGTCGAAACTACAAAGGCTCCGAAGCCAACTACACAGATACTGAAAAAGAGATACTGGCCGCATACGAAGGAGTTAGAGCTGCTTCAGAAGTGATTGGTACTGAAGCACAGCTCCTCCTGTGCCACGATTACCTGTACTGGGTTTTATGTACACAGGTAGAGAATCTTCTGATCATGCTACTGATTCTACATGGAGTAAATGGATTGCTTTACTCTCACAAAGAGCTAGGATAGGAAGACTTGATCGTCCAGGAATTGTAGAAGTAGTAACAGACTGGCCACAAGGCACACACTTTGGAATGCCACCAGAAAAAGTGGTAAAAAGGGCTGAAGAAACCCCACCATACGACCAAGTACCCTAGAACTAGAAACAATATGCTCTTTTCACTGATGGATCCTGTCGTCTGGTAGGAGGCCATCGAAGGTGGAAAGCTGCTGTATGGAATCCTACAAGACTAAAAAACAGATGAAGGAGATGGTGAATCAAGTCAATTTGCAGAAGTGAAAGCCATCCATTTGGCTTTGGACATTGCTGAACAAGAAAAGTGGCCGAGACTTTATCTCTATACTGACTCATGGATGGTAGCAAATGCCTTATGGGGCTGGTTAAAGCAGTGGAAACAAAACAACTGGCAACGTAGAGATAAACCTATCTGGGCTGCTGAACTGTGGAAAGACATTGCTGCTAGGTTAGAGAAACTTGATGTAAAAGTGCGTCACGTAGATGCCCACGTACCTTCATATCGAGCTACTGAGGAACACCGGAACAAACAACGAGCAGATGAGGCTGCTCAAGTGTTCCAAATAGACCTGGACTGGGACCATAAAGGTGAACTGTTTTTAGCTAAATGGGCCCACAGTGCTTCAGGCCATCAAGGCAGAGATGGAACATATCGATGGGCTCGTGACCAAGGGGTGGATTTAACTTTTGACGCTATTGCGCATGTTATCCATGATTGTGACATATGAGCCGCAATTAAGCAAGCTAAAAGGTTGAAACCTTTGTGGTATGAAGGGAGATGGTCAAAATACAGGTATGGGGAGGCCTGGCAAATCGACTACATCGCATTGCCTCAAACCCGCCAGGGTAAGCGCTATGTGCTTACAATGGTGGAAGCAAGTACAGGATGGCTGGAGACATATCCTGTGCCTCATGCCACAGCCTGGAATACCATTCTGGGCCTAGAGAAACAAGTTTTGTGGAGACATGGTACACCAGAAAGAATTGAGTCAGACAATGGAACTCATTTCAAAAACAGTCTTATAAATAACTGGGCCAAAGAACATGGTATTGGGTGGATATACCATGTCCCCTATCATGCACCAGCCTCAGGTAAAATTGAAAGGTACAATGGACTATTAAAAACTACCTTAAAGGCAATGGGTGGTGGAACTTTTAAAAACTGGGAAAAGCACTTGGCAAAAGCTACCTGGTTAGTTAACACCAGGGGTTCCATCAATCGAGCTGGTCCTGCTCAGTCAGATCTCCTACACACAGTAGATGGGGAAAAAGTGCCTGTGGTGCATGAAAAGAATCTGCTAGGGAAAACAGTTTGGGTTTTTCCTGCCTCGGGCAAAGGCAAACCCATTCGTGGGGTTGCTTTCGCTCAAGGGCCTGGAGGCACTTGGTGGGTGATGATGAAAGATGGAGAAGTACAATGTGTACCACAAGGGAATCTAACGCTAGGTGAGAATACCTAATTTTTGCTTGTCTAGCTTAATCAGTAGTGCATGGAATCTTTGAGAGTCATGGACTTGTATCCCACATTAACTACTGTTATGTGAATTATTGCATAAACTAAGTGTTCTGTGAGTGTTTTTCGGGATGATTTTGTGGTGATGAAACCAGAACTAGATTCATCGACTGGCATCCATAACTTCTTGAAGTTAACATCTGCAACCTGCAACTTGTGGACCATGGACATGAACTGTGACAATTGCTCCTTGTTTTAAGAATCTGCTACAAGATGAACATCTGCATTCATAGACAGAATTAATTAGTGAATTTTAGTACAGAGAGAAAGCAATAAATTGTGTATAGATGTATTTAGGGATAAGAGAGAGTAATGATTGGAGCATGATGCAAATTGTATGGAATAAGGGGTGGAATGTCCTGGTTTGGGCCAGGATAAAGGTGATTTTCTGGTTTGTACTTTTGCTTTCAGCTAAGTCTCTTGTAAGTAGCTGCACTTGCTGAAATTAACAGCAAGTTTCTCAGACAGTGTCTGCTTCTAGGACTGATAACACTGGATGTTTATAGTTACTGCCAGGCACTGGTATGCAGACCCAAGGACACTGCTCAGCTCTGAGGAACATTTTACCCTCCAGAAGGAGTAAAGAGGTCCCACCTGAACCCCTCCTCTGGGGAGGACCGGACAGATAGATGCCAGAACTGACCAAACAGAGTATTCCATCCCATACACGTCATACTCAGTATAAATTTGAGGGATCACGAGGGTCAGACGCCTTCGTCCTCTTCTTCCTGCCCTTCCTTTGCCTGTTCCCTGTTTGCTTCGGCATCCTGGGAGGATTGCGTCCATTCCTCTGCCTGTGGTCCTGATCCGTGCCAGCCTGAATCTGTGTGTTCCTGCCTCCAGCTCCTGACTGCTCCTGACTGCAGGAGTCCAGCCTGGACTTTCCCAGGGCTGCCCTGCAGCCTCGGTGGTGACGTGAGAGTTATTGGGGGAAAGGGGGGAGGACGTGGGATCAATCTTTTCCTGTATATTTGTATATATTTAGTAATTTTTCCTATTTATCATTACTGTTTCATTAGAGTTGTGCAGTTTAGTTTCCAACCCATAAGTCTCTCTCCCTTATTCTCTCTCCTTTCTTTATCAGGGAGGAGAGGGGGATTAATAGAAAACATCTGTTATTTGGTTTAATTGCCAGGCCAGTGTTAAACCGTGACACTGTGTCATCCCATCTGGAGGGGTCCAAGTGACCACCTGTCTTTGCAAGATATGCCAAAGCCCCCTCCCGAAATGGTGAGGTCAGGCAGCATAAAAAAGGCACGCTCGAAACGCTGGATGGGCGCCTGCTATCCAAGGACCTGAACTTCCTACCAAGATCATCGCTCGATCCAAGGGTGGTGATATCTTCTCTCTCTCTTCTTTATCTCAAATAAATATCTCTCTCTCTCTCTCTCTCTCTCTCTGTTTCTAACCTTATCTCGGCACATGAGGGTAACACAGTTTCCAACTTAAGTTTTACTACCTGTTTCTTTATTAAGTTTTGTTAGTTGTAACCTGTTCCGTTGACAACTTTCCTAAGTTTTGCTAAATTGTAATCCATTGCTTTAAAAGTACCTTCCTTTATAATTCTGCTAGTTGTAATCTCACAGGCTTTATAATCTCACTGACTTTACTTAAAAGTTGTGTTTTTATACAAACCTCCTGGGTAATAACCTTACTCCTGAGTACCGCGCAGAGAATTCCCGAACTTAATCTCACTGAATGGGTTGTTAAAAGAGATTAATTAGAGGAGGAGAAGGATTTGGCCCAGCCGTACCTAGGGTCCTCTCTGAGGGAGTTTAGAAAGCAAGGGGGTCCAGTCCGAATCTCCCTGGGTCGACCTCCACTCTGGGGAACCCTGTAATAAATTGCATGTAATGTTTGTTCATTTAACCTAAGCAAAGAATTTTGTTTTGTAGTTTTACTTACAGAGGTAAGGTAGAAATAGTGAAAAATTTTGTGTGTCTGAGAGATAGGGGTGTTAATCATGTTTAATTTTGCTAGAACATTTTTCTTGATGGAAAATGTTGCTTGTATAACTCTAGTGCTTACATAAAACATAGAAGAGGATTAATCAAACAGGATGTGGTGTGAACATATAAGAGGAGTCTGTGCAGAAGGAATCAGTGATGCTGAAATCAAGAAACGAAACTGAGAGGAAACTACTGGGAAACTGACACGGCAAAACAAGATATGAAAAGACTATAAATATGCCAAGAAGCTTGAAGTGTGTGTGCTGTCTTGGTGGAGCAGAGACTCCCAGGCACCCAGCGCTGTTTTGTTTGTTGTTGCTTGCTTTAATAAATGCTAATTTGTGATTTGATTGGCGTGTCCTGGTCAATTTATAGGACCTAATTTATAACAACCAACCTGTGTCCACTCCGTGGGACATGATATTTAGTTTGGCCCCTGCATCTGGGGAGCCGTGCTCACTTTGTGAGACGTGACAAGTGCTGCACCCACCTTGTGGGGTGTGACAGATGGCTTATGCATTTTCATTCCTATGATGGTAAGAGGGCAGCTGGCTCCCCAAGGCCTGGTTAGGGAAGCAGTATCGCTGCACTGTGGCCACCTCGAGAGGCAGCACCGGACCCACCGCGGTGGGCAGACAGACGGGTGGGGAAAGGAGGAAAATACAGATGTTCACTGCTCCAAGGCCTAGTGTCCTGTGTTTGAAGAAGGGCCAACAAAGAACCATTTGCGGTCGAGCCCACACAACCCTCCACTGCGACCGCCGCCGGAGTGCCAGGAGACGGCAGTGGAGCAGCAGCAGCAGCAGCAGCAGCAGCAGCAGCAGCAGCAGCAGCAGCAGCAGCAGCAGCAGCAGCAGCAGCAGCAACTATGGGCGCGACTGCGCGCTAGCGAGTAGTGGTGGATTGCTTCCTGTGCTCCTGGCGCAGTTCGGAATTTGCAGTGCGCCTGCACGTTGGCGGATGGGAGGAGGGCGGTGTTCGGCCCAGTGTTTTGAACGTCTCGATGCGGGTAGCTCACTATTTGGCAGGAAGGTGAGGAGGCCTCTATCCTGACGGTGGAGCTCGTGTACGAAGAGGAGGATTCAAATGTGGCAGAGGCAAACAGCAGGCGGCAGTGGTGACGGCGGAGGGGGACAAACGAGACAAGGGGAACAGCTGTCCCTATTACTTGTGCAGAGAATTTGAGTGGCCTAGGGAGACAGGAGGACTGCTGCGGCTGCAACGCTAACGCTTCTAGGCTGCCCTCCTGGCACTCCAAAGCACCCATCCCCCCCCAGCAGGTACGTGAGTAACGAATGTGGTGGTGGTGGTGGTGGTGGGGGGGG
>JAAWXA010000396.1:0-29411 GCA_038090715.1 Florisuga fusca | reverse complement strand
CAGCACCACAGCGCTGGTGGCTGTTTCATAGCAGCCTTCCTCTAGAAATGGGTGGCAGAGAGAGCAGGGCTTTGGAGAGGGGTGGGCACTGCCTTTTTCTTCTGGAGGCTGGAACTTGCCTCTTTTCCCTTTAGGCACAGGCAGCTGCTCAAGGCACAAGAGAAGAGCTCAACAGCGCTGATGCCACTGATGAGGAGAGAAAACTCCTGGAGCAGAGAATCCAAGCTCTGGAAGGGGAGCTGGAAAAAGCACAGAGAAGAGAGGAGGACAAAACACTGCAGCTGGCACGTGCACATGAAGAAACTCAATTAACTGAAAAGCAGTATCTGGTGGGCCTAGGAATCATCAAATTCCAAGCAGAGATAATTAAAGAGCTGGAATTAGAGCTGGACAGAGCACGCAGCAGGCAGGCAAGTGGAGACTACGAGGCAACACGAATGAGGGCAGGCAGAAACGGGAAGGCGACCCCAAACGTGGTTTTTTACCCACCAACTGCACTTTGAACCTTTTCATCGTGGCTTTTCGTTTCCTAGGAGAATCTCTTCCAGCATTTGTTTTATAACGTTTCTTGTTGGTTGTTAAGTTTTTCCAGTTGAAGATTAAAAACTTTGTGAATAATGGAGGAAGTGATGTGGGAAGTGGCATTTATTACTGCAAGGTCTCTGTTTGACATGCCCGGGGGGGCTTGGAAATGCACCCGCAGGCACCCACCCCGCGGAGCTGGGGAAGCCCAAAAGGCATCCCGAGGGGCCCTGGACTGCTCAGAAAGGGGTTCTTAGGGGCTGTCAGCATCCTGGGACACACACCAACTGCCCTGGAGAGCACTGACATTCACAGAGAGGGCACTTTTGGGGCACCCCAAATGCAGAGCCACGGGCTGGGGGAGTATCAAAAGGCAGAGAGAGGTGTGCAGGGCACCCCCAAAAGGCTGACCAAGGGTTTGGGAGCACACCAAAAGGTAGGTACACTGCCTTGTCTGGGGAGGCCCTCTGCCTCCCTGACAAACAGAAGGCTGGACGTGCACCAGAGAGCTTTGGGGTGCACAGAAAGGCACCCTGAGGGGTGCTGGGAGACCCAGTGTGCACAGCCTGGGGCCCAGGCTGCACCAGAAAGCACACCAAGGGGTACAGGTGTCCCTGCCCAGCAGAGGGGATGGAACTAGATGATCTTGAAGCTCCATTCTATTCCATTCCATTCCATTCCATTCCATTCTCTGTACAGGGAGCAGCCCTCGCTCTCCGAACAGCAACTCTCGGCCTCCGCGAAGGCACAGTCATTCTCATGACTATGGTTTTTGTTTTACTTTTCACCAGTATATGAGAAAAGTTAACAACACCCACCAGAAGATTGAGAAATGAAATACTATTGTTACTAAAATCTGGTGGAGTCAGCCCAAAAGATGATGGAGTGGTAAAATTTTCCAAATACAAACTAAAACTGGAAGAGTAATTACCAACCAAGTTTTTTATCTCTGTACGAAACACTACTGCACCATGCACCATAACATACATCAGTATTGAGGAGCATATTGGAACTATGGTTCTTAAGCATTTCTTACGAAAAATATACCACAAAGTAGCACAAATCCCAGCTGCAAAAACACATATCACATACCCTGAAATCCAAAGGTACGGCACAATTGGTTTAATTTCCAACCCTGTGAAATTTCCAAAGAAAAAGGTCTGATTCCAGCTCAGCAAAGCCGTGCTCCCACTGGAGTTGGAATTCGAATTATACATGCTAGTTAATCAAAATTTAAATTGGACTCGAGCCAATTAGCTCGGGCCCCACATTGGGCGCCAATAAATCTGTCACGGTTTGACACTGGCCCGGCAATTAAACTGTAAAACAGATTTTTATATTAATCCCCCTCTCCTCCCTGATAAGGAAAGGAGAGAGAATAAGGGAAAGAGACTTATGGGTTGGAAACTAAACTACACAACTTTAATGAAACAGGAATGATAAATAGGAAAAGTTACTAAATATATACAAATATACAAATATACAGGAAAAGATTGATCCCATGTTCCTCCCCCCTTTCCCCCAATAACTCTCACGTCACCACTGAGGCTGCAGGGCAGCCCTGGGAAAGTCCAGGCTGGACTCCTGCAGTCAGGAGCAGTCGGGAGCTGGAGGCAGGAACACACAGATTCAGGCTGGCACGGATCAGGACCACAGGCAGACAAACGGATGGAATCCTCCCAGGATGCCAAAGCAAACAGGGAACCCGTGAAGGAAGGCAGGAAGGGCAGGAAGAAGAGGGAAAAAAGGTGTTTGACCCTCGTGATCCCTCAAATTTATACTGAGTATGACATGTATGGGATGGAATACTCTGTTTGGTCAGTTCTGGCATCTATCTTGTCTCGGGCTTCCCCAAAGGAGGGGTTCAGGTGGGACCTCTTTACTCCTTCTGCAGGGTAAAGTGTTTTCCTCAGAAGCGAGCAATGTCCTTGGTTTTGCATACCAGTCTCTAGCAGTAACTATAAACATCCAGTGTTATCAGTCCTAGAAGCAGACACTGTCTGAGAAACTTCTGTTAATTTCAGCAAGTGCGACTACTTACAAGAAACTTAGCTGAAAGCAAAAGTACAAACCAGAAAATCACCCTATCCTGGCCCAAACCAGGACAATTCCATAGGGACTTCCCAGATTCTTCCCATGTTTCCAGCTCGAAAGCTATACCAACAGTGGGGATCAGGGCTCTCTCTTTACCCACTTGATCAGCTCATGGATCTGTTTCGAGTTACTAGGGATCCTTCTCTTAGAGAGTATACTGCCTAGTAACAACACTGCTGTCTCTGTCTTCATTTTTTCTCAGGTTTACAGTGCCTACCTTACGGGGGTGAGCGGCCGTATCACTTCCATCTCCTACTGCGTTTGCCAGGTAGGGGCAACTCCTATCCACATTTTCTGACGTCCAGGTAAACCATTTCTCAAAGCAACAAAAGTAATTCGGTGTCCCTGTTTGGGGGCGCCATTTGTCAGGAATAGCGCAAGAAAAATGGAGACTGCAGCAAACACCAATATGGTTGAAGCACAGCTCAATTTATTGATTTCCACACAGCATTATATAAAGCCTCAAAGGCCATGCCTCTTTAGATAACAAATTCTTGTGGTTAGCTACATCCAGACTACACAACCTGTTATTCTTCTTTTCTGCTGACAACTCCCTTATCTTTTGCACGAAGCTGATGCTTTAGTAACCTTGCAGCTGGGCCTCAAGGCTAAAAGCTAAATAGTCAGGATTGCTCACATGTCCATTTTCTTCCAAAACCTCTCCAACACAGAACCACAGAGATACAGAGCCCTGGTAGACATTGGTGCACAGTGCACCTTGGTACCATCGAAACACAAAAGAACAGACTCTATTACCATCTCTAGAGTCACAGGAGGGTCTCAAGAACTGACTGTAGTGGAGGCTGAAATGAGACTGACTGGATATGACTGGGTGACCCACTGTATAGTAATTGGCCCAGATGCTCCATGCATCCTTGGTATAGACTTTCTCCAGAAAATGTATTTCAAGGACCCAAAGGGTATAAGTGGGCCTTTGGTGTAGCAGCTGTGGAAATGGAGGCCACTGACCAACTGTCTGCCTGGCCTGGTATTTCCCATGACCCTTCTGTGGTGGGCCTGATGAGGGTAGAGGAACAGCAGGTCCCAACTGCATTGTCAGCAGTACTGTACCAACGGAGACTCCCTGCTCCCCATACAAAATCTTATTCGCCAATTAGAGGTCCAAGGGGTGATCAGCAAGACTCGCTCACCTTTCAACAGTCCTATATGGCCAGTACAGAAGCCTGATGGAGAATGGAGATTAACTGTGGACTACCGTGGTCTAAATGAAGTTACACCGTCAATGAGTGCTGCTGTTCCAGATATGTTGGAGCTTCAGTATTAACTGGAGTCTAAGGCAGCCAAATGGTATACAATGATATACATTGCTAACATGTTTTTCTCCACTGTCACAGCAGCAGAGTCCAGGCCCCAATTTGCTTTCACCTGGAGGGGTGTCCAGTACACCTGGAAGCAACTGCCTCAAGGGTTGAAGCATAGTCCCACCATCTGCCATGGACTAATCCACACTGCACTGCAGAAGGGCAGAGCTCCAGACCATCTGCAATACATTGACGATATTGTTGTATGGGGTAATATGGCTGAAAAAGTCGTTGAAAAAGGCAGGAAAGTAATCTGCATACTACTAGAAGCTGGTTTAGCTATAAAGAGAAACAAGGTCAGGGGACCTGCCAGAGAGATCCAGTTCCTGGGAGTTAGATGGTGTCATGGTTTAATGCTGGCCCGGCAATTAAACTGAATAACAGATGCTCTCTATTAATCCCCCTCTCCTCCCAGATAAATAAAGGAGAGAGAATAAGGGAGAGAGACTACACACCATGCCACTGATGCCACCTGGAGTAAGTGGATTGCCTTGGTAACACAGCAAAGTCAGAGAGGTGTCCCTGATCTTCCAGGCATCGTGGAGGTGATTACAAACTTCCCAGAGGGTAAAGATGTTGGAATGCCATCAGATGAGACAGTGAACCATCCTCAGGAAGCCCCTCCAGATAATGAACTTCCACATTATGAGAAGAAATTTTCTCTCTTCACCGATGGATCCTGCCATCTTGAAGGAAGTCAGTGGAGGTGGAAAGCAGCAGTTTGGAGTCCTACATGACAGGTTGCTCAAGCAGCTGACGGGGATGGTGAATCAATCCAGTTTGCAGAGGTTAAAGCCATCCAGCTGGCCCTGGACATTGATGGACAGGAAAAGTGGCCAGTGCTTTACCTCTACACTGAGTCATGGATGGCAGAAAATGCCCTGTGGGAGTGGCTGGGCCCATGACACTTCAAGTCACCAAGGGATAGATGCAATGTACCAATGGGCCTGTGACTGAGAGGTGGATTTAACTTTAGACATTATTACACAGGTTATTCACGATTGTTGTCAAAGTGCAGCAATCAAACAAGCTAAACAGTTAAAACCTTTGTGGTACACAAGACATTGGTGTAAATACAAGTATGGAGAGGTCTGGCAGACTGATTACCTCACAGTCCCTCAGACTTGCCAGGGTAAGCACTATGTGCTCACAATGGTTGAAGCAAGCACTGGGTGGTGTGAAATATATGCTGTGCCTCATGCCACTGCCTGTAATACTATTCTGGGGCTTGAAAGGGAAGTGTTGTGGCAGCATGGTACTCCAGAGAGGATTGAGTGAGACAATGGGACTCATTTCAAAACCCATCTCATAGACAATTGGGATAAAGAGCATGGTGCAGAGTGGATATAACATATTTCCTATCATGCACAAGCATCTGGAAAAATTTAATGCTACAGTGGCTTACTGAAAACCACTCTGAAATCAATGGATGGTGGGACTTTGAAAAATTAGGATATAGATTTGGCAGAAGCCACATGGCTACTAAACACTAGGGGATGTGTCAATGGAGCCGCTCCTGCTCAATCAGACCTTCTACATACAGTGGATGAGGATAAAGTCCCTGTTGTGTGCAAATGGAATGTCTTATGAAAAACTGTTTGAATCTATCCTGCTTTGGGCAAAGACAAATCCACCCGTGGGATTGTTTCTGCTCAAGGTCCAGGACACACTTGATGGGTTATGCAGGAGGATGGGGAATTCCATTGTGTACCAAAGGGGAACTTAATCCTAGCCAAGAGCATTTAGCTTCACTTTGTATAGTTTTAATGGTTTTATAACAATAATTAGGTATATTAAGTGTTTTTAACCCAGGATAATGCAGTGGCATCCAAGAGTCTCAGGAGGAGCTTGCAGCATGTGAGGACATGAACCCTGACAGACGCTGTACCATCTGTCTTGCTTTGAGAAACTGCCATGATGAGGATCTGCAGCCTGGACTTAAAGAAAGTCTTTTTTAAAGACAGGGCATTGCCAGGTGAATGAGTACAGAGAAACTCATGGAATAAGGGGTGGAATGTCATTGTTTAAACAGAAGGAACTGAAGAAGGAGGGCTTTTGTACTCTAAGAAGGGAGGAACACAAAGGGAGGGATCTATTCCCTCCCATTTCCTGCCATACAAGTTTGGGAAAGTCATCAGCTCAACCCACTTTTCTTTCCACTCACTGCTAGTTTCGCTGCGACGTGCTCATCAGAGCCTATATCATTCGGATTGTATATGTTTGTATTTGTTGTAACTTTATCCCTTATGTTATTACCTTTCCCCTATGTTACTAAATCTGTATCCAGTTGTTTTCAGTTTCCAACTTCAAGTCTCTGGTCTTTAATCCCCTTTTATCCTAGTTTTCTCGGGGAGGGGTGGGAGGGTGGGTATACAGAATAATTATGTCCTTAGGTTTGTGGTCCACCCAAACTACTAAGCCGTGACACCAGCATACCGAGAGAGGGCTTGTGTTGATGGAAAAAACCCCTAGAGAAGCCCACCATCACATCTTTGATAAGATGTTTCTGTCAAAGAGTGGTTGATGACTAAGCATGGTTGAGACCTATCAGACCAAGCAACTGGAGCAGAGCTCTTCCCAATCCTCTATCCTTATCTCTAATATTGTCTCCATATGCAGGCTCTAGGCCATATGAAGGGCTTCTCCAGCCAGTCTTTTAGGAATGCTGAAAAGGTTTTGTTCCAGGGCTTAAAATGCTGTATCAGAACCACTCCCTTATAATAATAGTTGCAGAAGAGAAGAAAGTGAGGTGAGGAAGTGAATCAAAGAGTTTATGGTGAATTCACAACCCAAAGATGCAGGGTGCTTCCTGTTGGGCTCCTTGTGGAAAGGGAGGGGTGGTCCAAGCTGTAAGAGAGGCACGTGTGATGGGGGGGGTGTCCTGGTTTGGGCCAGGATAGAGCTAATTTTCTGTCTTGTAATTGTTCTTTCAGCTAAGTCTCTTTTAAGTAGCTGTACTTGCTGAAATTTACAGCAAGATCTCAGTCAGTGTCTGCTTCTAGGATTGATAACTCTCGATATTTATAGTTCTGACTAGAGAATGGTATGCAGAACCAAGGCCACTGCTCAGTTCTGAGGAACATCTTATGCCCCGGAAAGAGAAAAGGAGTAGAGGTCACACCTGCAACCCTCCTTTAGGGAGGAGCGGACAAGATAAATGACCAAAATTGACCAAACAGTGTATTCCATCCCATACGCATCATACTTGGTATAAATTTGAGGGATTATAAGGGTCAAACCCCTTCTACTTCTGCCTTCCTCCTTTGTTCATTGTCACGGTTTAACACTGGCCCGGCAATTAAACCGAAAAACGAATTTTTCTATTAATCCCCCTCTCCTCCCGGATAAGGAAAGGAGAGAGAATAAGGGAAAGAGACTTATGGGTTGGAAACTAAACTACACAACTTTAATGAAACAGGAATGATAAATAGGAAAAATTACTAAATATATACAATTATACAAATATACAGGAAAACATTGATCCCACGTTCCTCCCCCCTTTCCCCCAATAACTCTCACGTCACCACGGAGGCTGCAGGGCAGCCCTGGGAAAGTCCAGGCTGGACCCTTGGGGTCAGGAGCAGTCGGGAGCTGGAGGCAGGAACACACAGATTCAGGCTGGCACGGATCAGGATCACAGGCAGACAAACGGACGGAATCCTCCCAGGATGCCANAATCCAGGACATTCCACCCCTTATTCCATACCATTTGCGTCATGCTCCAATCATTAGTATCTCTTATCCCTAAATACATCTATACACAATTATTGCTATCTTCCTGTACTAACATTCACTAATTCAGTCTATGAATGTAGATGTTCATATTGTAGCAGATTCTTGAAACAAGGAGCAATTGTCACAGTTCATGTCTGTGGTCAACTACTGTAGTGCAACTACTTACAAGACACCTAGCTGAAAGCAAAAGTACAAACCAGAAAATTACCTATATCCTGGTCCAAACCAGGACATTCATCCTTTCACCTTTGCCCTTCTTCATCTGTTCCTGTTTACTTTGGCATCCTGGGAGAATTCTGTCCTTTTATCTGCCTGTGGTCCTGATCCGTGCCAGCCTGAATCTCTGTTCCTGTCTCCAGCTCCCAACTCCTGCTGACTCCAGGAGTCCAGCGTGGATGTTCCCAGGGCTTCTTGCCCTGCAGCCTTGGTGGTGACGTGAGTGTTATTGGGTGAAAGTGGGGAGGAACGTGGTGTCATTTTTCTGTATATTTGTATATATTTAATAATTTTCCTTTTAATTATTAATGTTTCATTAAAGCTGTGTAGTTTAGTTTCTAACACATAAGTCTCTCATCTTTATTCTCTCTCCTTTCTTTATCAGGGAGGAGAGGTGGATTAATAGAGAGCATCTGTTATTAGGTTTAATTGCCATGCCAGTGTTAAACCGTGACACCCTCTCAGAGTCCAAAAGCCCTTCTTGTAACTTGAAGCTGCCAGTCCTGGTAGCAGAGGGGGATTAATAGAGAGCATCTGTCATTCAGTTAATTGCCAGGCTAGCATTAAACCATGACAGATTTATGGCACTCAACATGAGTTAAGCTAATTAGGTCGAGCCCAGTTCAAATTTCAACTAATTTGCCTGAATAGTTTGAATTCCAACTCCAGTGGGAGGATACCAAGATGGCTTCGCCAAGCAGGAATCAGACCTTTTTCTTTGGAAATTTTACAGGGTTGGAAACTAAACCAATCAAGCCATATCACTGGTATTCAGGGTATGTGATACGTATCTTTGTTGCTAAAATTAGCGTTAATATTTGGTTTATTTTTGGTTAGAGCTGCTTAAGAACCATCATTGCAATATGGTCTTCAATATTGATGTATATTGTTGTACATGGTGCAGTGGTGTTTCACACAGATATAAAAAAACAGGTTTATAATTATACTTTCAGTTTTAATTTTGGAAATTATACCACTCCATCTTATTTCGGACTGACTCCACCAGATTTTAGTAGCAATAGCATTTTGTTTCTGAATCTCATGGTGGTGGTGTTCATTTTTCTCATACATTGGTGAGGATTAACCACAGTCATGAGAATGAGCACGCCTTTTTAGAGTTCAAGAGCTTCTGCTCCGAGAGCGACACCTGCCCTTTTTAAGGGAGCACTGATACTGCTGCCTCTGCAGCCACTGCTCGCCTCCCTACACACAAGGCCCCAACTCGGACACGGCCGGCCAGCATTGCTGGCATATCTGCTAAAGCTGCAGTTGCTGCCTCCACCCCCACAGACACTGCTGCTGTTCAGAAAGAGAGCCCTGCTGATGCTACTGTTGCAGACACCACAGCATCTCCCCGACAATCCACATATCTGCTAGTCAACCCTGTGACTAGGAGAAAAGTAAAACAGTGGAAATCAGATCTTAGCCCTAGTCCTTCAAAGTCTGCACAAGACATACAGGTGATAGAGGAAACAAAGGATACTGCCTCTCCTCGTAGAGCAGCTAAAGCAAAGTTATCTGAGGAGAAGGACTCAGAATCAGAAATTCAGTCCTCAGAATATGTTCAGTCCTATTCCATGAGGGACTTGTGTACTCTGAGAAAAGACTTTAGCCGTCTTGTAGTAGAACCACTTCTCACTTGGTTACTCTGATACTGGAATGAAGGGGCTGCTACCATAACATTAACTCAGAGAGAAGCCAGGCGGATGGGATCCCTGGCCAAAGATGCAGGTATTGTTTGGGCATTTAGGGAAAAGGCTGGAAACACCAGCCTATGGAAATGACTCTTATCAGCTGTAAAGGAGAGATATCCCTATAAAGAGGAAATAGACTGCCCACAGATCAAAGCACCAACACTTGAAAAAGCTATCAGGTATCTGAAAGAATTGGCTGTACGAGATGTGATCTATATCGATGATGACATTGAAGATCCTTATCACATGCCATGCCCTAAGCCTATGAGGCAAAGGTTTGTGCATGCTGCACCATCACCATTTAACCATACACTATCAGTAATGTTATGGGTTCCTGGAAAAATAGAAGCGACTGTGGATGATGTGATTAAAACAGCATGATAATATGAAGATGCTGTCACAGCCCCTTATCAGGCCTGGGTCTCAGCTGTAAAAGAAACAGCTGAGAAACTGCGCCTACCCCATTTTCTCAAAAAAGGGAAGGGGGCAGCATCATAGCCAATAGGAGGAAATGCTCTCCATGAGACCATGTAATGTGGATACATTGAAAATTTAAAAGTTGCCTCTTGAATCAGCAAAATTACATGAATGACAGTAGATTACAGGAAATTAAATGCTGGTACCAAACAATTGACTGCAGCTGTTCCA
The DNA here is from genome assembly GCA_038090715.1 of Florisuga fusca. Lineage (NCBI taxonomy): Eukaryota > Metazoa > Chordata > Aves > Apodiformes > Trochilidae > Florisuga > Florisuga fusca. Next base: position 19,180 of record JAAWXA010000396.1, on the reverse strand, counting down.
AACATTTCAGATTTGGTACTAGAAATACAGGAAGCAGAACATCCTGTGCTTGCCTCCCTTGATTTGAAAGACATGTTTTTTTCAGATTCCAAATGACTCAGAAGATCAAATATATTTTGCCTTTACTTGGGATGGAATACAATAAACTTTTACAATATTGCCTCAGGGTTACAAACTCTCCTGTGCTTGCCCACAATGCTCTTGTCCATGAACTGGAAAACATTCCTGAAATAAAAAAACCTGACAGTAAAAATCTATCAATACATTAATGACGTACTGATAAAAGGCAAATCAAGGAGTCTGTGAGAATGGTGTACAATGCCATAATTGGGCACTAAACAAGCTTGCAAATAGAAATTCTTGAGGAGAAAATACAACCTCCCTCCCAAGAAACAAAATTCTAGGAATCAAATGGAAAGGCAGAACACGAAATATTTCTAATGATACTCTGTCTCACCTAGGAGAAATAAAAGCATCCACAAATAAAAAGGAATTACAAGAAATTATGGGAACATTTGAGTACTGGAGAAGGCACATTCCTGATCTTTCAATTACGGCAAGGCCTTTATATGACCTGTTAAAAAAATACTGATACTGGGATTGGAAGTACTCCCACGATGAGGCATTAAAGCTCTTGCTTTCACAATCAAGCTTCTCAGACACAGGGACCTCTTCACCCATATGATCCAATAACATGAGTAGGGCTTTTCCTCCAGTGCTTTATCATAACAATTAGGCAAAAAGGGCCTACTGGAGCCACAAGACAAATAAGTTTTTATTCTCAATCATTAAAGGACTCAGAAAAATGATATTCCACCCTGGACAAAGCTTTACTCACAGTAAGTACAGTGCTTAAGGAGATTACTTAAATAAATGAAAAGGATAATCCTCCTAGGGCCTTTCAACATAATTAACCATGTACTGTCTTGAAAGCCACCTCCAGAGGCAATATCTCAAAAGGGGACAATTAAAAAATGGTACAGTCAAATTGAATACTTTTATGAACTTTTCCAAATTGAAGAAAGCCCTAAAAAGCAGTTAAAAATTCAGGAACCAATTGGATCTACAAACGAAAATGATTTAATAATGAATACTCATAGTCCTATTAAAGAAGCCCTAGAACACAAAACTGATATGAAAAGGGCCTGGTTTACAGATCCTTCTTCTTGGAGAGAAGTAAAGGTGTGGTTATTTAAATATGCTGCAATAAAACCTTCGACAGGTGAACAAATTGTCAATCAAGATAAAGGCAGAGCACAAACCAGGGAATTGGATGCTGGTTTAAATGTTTTCTAAAAAAGAAAAAGTTGCTAAGGAAGCTGTATTTATATATAGAGATTCCTTTGCAGTCTTTAAGTGCTGTGTGGAATGGATAACATTTTAGAAAAATAATAATTGGGAAATTAATAGGGTGCCCATATGGCACAAAGAAAAGTGGCAGCAGATACTACAAATTGCCAACCAAAATCCTAATTTTCATGTTGGATGGGTGCCTTCTCATCAGTCTAATTGGAAAGATGAGGCTAGCAAGTGTAACAACCATGTTGATGAATTGGCTTAATGTAATTGAAATCATCGAGGAGGTGATACTTGGAAAGTGAAAAGAAGGCTAATTGCTCTCTTTTCTTTTCTTGATAGCCCTTTCCTTGGGGTGTTTCATCTGTTTAAAAACCTGTTTTCCCTGCATTTTTTCCTCTCTAATAACACCTTCCCAAGATTCCTTCCAGTGTGGTGTTATTTTCCCTGAAATAAACTGTTGTAATTTGTTCAAACCATAAAGCTGGTTACTTTTGCAGTTTGTAGGATGTATATGTGCGGGGTCTAATATTCCCTCACAAATATATTATATTAATAGTTACGGATCATGACATATCCTCTTTCCTCAAACATTCTGAAGGATTTAAGAAGATAAAGTTCCTTTACAAAGCTGGTGATCACTCAGCACAATGGTCACCTAGCTGTTGTGGAGCAGCAAGATGTTACCGTAAAAGAAGATGACAGTAACCACCTGTCAAGGTTTAATGCTGGGCCATCAACTAACTGAATGACAGAGGCTCTCTATTCATCCCCCTCCCTGATAAAGAAAGGAGAGAGAATAAGGAAGAGAGACTTATGGGTTAGAAACTAAACTACACAGCTTTAATGAAACATTAATAATTAAAAGGAAAAATTATTAAATATATACAAATATACAGAAAAATGATACCACGTTCCTCCCCACTTTCACCCAATAATGCTCACATCACCACCAAGGCGGCAGGGCAGGCAGCCCTGGGATCATCCAGGCTGGACTCCTGCAGTCAGGAGCAGTCGGGAGCTGGAGAAAGGAACACAGATTCAGGCTGGCACAGATCAGGACCACAGGCAGATGAAAGGACAGAATTGTCCCAGGATGCCAAAGCAAACAGGAACAGGTGAAGAAGGGCAAAGGCGAAAGGCTGAAAGAAGAAAGAAGGCAGAAGAAGAAGGGGTCTGACCCTCGTGTCCCTAAAATTCATACTGAGTGTGATGCGTATGGTATGGAATACTCTGTTTTGCATTATATTTTGCATTATATTTGCATAAGCTCTATGGCATTTTATCAGTATCATTAGCATTTTATCTTTTTAGGACTGACAGAGAAGGGGGGTCTGTTGATGAGATTCTGCTTATGAAAATAAATTTGATACATTTTAAACAGTGTAAAAAGAAACTGCGGAGCCAGGGTTTTGCTGATTTAAGAGGCAATTTTTTTATTTTCAATGTATCCACATTATAGCATTTTTTAACAGCCCATTACAGAGCTTGATGTGAGTGCTCTTCCGGCTATCATTTTCCCCTGGAACACTGTTAATAGCCATAAGCACTTCGGGGCTGCAGGGTTTCCTTGTACCCTGAAACTGGAACCCCTCTTAATCCCTTGTTTCCTTAAGGTAGTTTTGAAAGGGGAAAACAAGCAGACAGGGCTCCCAAAAAGAAAGGTATTGATGTGAATGCTCTTCTGGCCATCACTTTCCCCTAAACACTGTTGAAAGCTCTAAGAACTTTGGGGTTGGGCTTCCCTCATGTCACAGTTTAGACAGTGGCTGAGCAGTGACAGATGCTATCAGTTACTTAAACTTCCCTCCCAGAGGAAAGTAGGGAATAAGGGAGAGATAATTTGAAGTTGAAAAACCTTGAATACGTAGAAGGTGATCCTTAAGGAAACGATGATCCTTGAGGAAAGGATCACGAGGAACAACAGGAGCAAGAACCAGGTATAAAAAAGAACACCTTAACCCAGATAGCCCACAAGCCCAAGAAAAAAAACACTGAGAGTGCTCTTGGGAGACATTTTATACTGAGCACCTGTCGAGATCCGTGTTATTATTTTAATATTTTGATTATGAGGATTTCTCAGCCTCTGCTTCAGAGACGACACATAGAAATTGCAAGCTAACACGTTTTGAAACTTAAACAAGTTACAAGGATTTATTTTTAGAGAAGGGAAAACAAGAAAAAAGGGGTAAAGAAAGGGGGGGGAGGAGTTTGATTCGGTTTACCGCGCCACCGTTGCAGTTGAAAAAACCGCTCGGCTGCTTTTGCCCTCGGGGCTGCTTGTTTGCCATTCTGCATCGGGCTGGCTGAGTCACAGGGGCTGGCTTCTGCGTGGTTCCTTGGTGCTGCTGGCCGCTGCTGCAGGCTCCTTTTTCAGTTCTTTCTGGGGTATTTTATAATGAGAAGGGGAGTGGATCCCCCCCCTTTTTTTTTCTCTGGTGTGAGTTATTGATAAACCAGCTTTTTTCGGAGCAGAGCATCCTTCCTGAGACAAGTTATCAGTTTGTTTTAGATATGCTAATTTTTTGACGTCTAGCCCAAAATGCCAGGCGCCAGGAAAATTGTCTTTCCTGTTTACCAGTCTTTATATATGTAAATGTGTTTGATATGTGAGCTTAAGAAAAAAACTAAATGATCCTTGCTCAAGAATCAGATATTTTTTAAAGTGTTTACATCATTCTGCTCTGTGATTCGAGTCAATATTCATTTATTATTTTTTCTTCTCTTTTTTTTCCTTATATGCATATACATATATACACACATCCCGTATGGTATGGTGATGTTGTGTGGCTATTTTTGCAAGCTGTGCCTTATGCGGGCTATTTGCCCTGGAATTAACCGCTGCCTGGCACATTGCTCTGCCCACTTTCCCACTATACATCCCACCTGGCTCAAAAGCCAGTATTTTTTTTTTTTTTTGACGTGTGTTTGTGGGGGGGGTTAACTTTTGCCACTCTGTATCTACCTCACCAAATTACTTCACCTCACCCCGTGGGTTTTGAGGCTATGGGAGCGTGTTGTTGGGATGAATACATATACATATATACACAAAAGAAAAAAAAATAATTGCATTTTGTGTTGCGCCAGCACTGGGAAATTTGCAACTAATTATCTAGATATGTTACCGAGATATAAAGCTTAAAAGGTAGCAGTGAACATATATGAAAGGTTACAAATGATCAATTAATATGAATAAGGTATGTTCATGGACAAAGAAATTGTCTTAGATAGTGACATTTACAACATGTATAGAAAGAAAGGTAAAATATTGACATTTACAGAATCTTAACAATTAATTTAGAAGGAGAAAATGTTGGTTATACATGAGAATTAATAATAACAATAGCAATAGTAATAAAAAGTATAAAAATGATAATAATAATTATAAAATAAGATACAATGAAATAATCACAAATATAACAATATAACACAGGCCCATTTCATACACATACAAATTCTATCTGATATTATACCAATCATAAACAAAATCATGATGCTATAAATTACTTTGCCTAGGCTAAAGAGGTGGCTAGCCTCCCAGCCATCAGTAAGTAATTTCTTCCAGTGTCAGTTTCAGAGTAGCCAAGTCTGAGACTGTACACCAGGGGTGTTTTATTCTGATGTCCTAGGATTACTGAAGTCTGCAGTCACATTAATTCAACCTCATTCTGTCCCAATACACAAAACCTAATTACACAAAGGACCAAAAAGAAAACATTTGTTTACCGTACATAGGGAAAAAGAGAACTTAAACCTTATTCCACACAGATTATCCAGTTTGTGCTAATTTTGTGCTGTTTATCATTCATGTCAGTTGCCACCCATGTGTTTGAATTCAGTGGATTTTGCAAAATGAGTTTAATTCTACCTATGTCAGGTAAATTCACACAAACAGCTTGGCAAGGCTGCGAAATTCCTCTGAATGTCTGGGAGGCTTCTTCTCAGTGTTGTTATCTTGATTAGGCGACAGGGGAAAGAATGCTGTCATTCTGGGACATCCGTTTACACCCCACCTGTTGTTGATTGTGGTAATAGCATAGTTAAGTCTTTCGTCCCATTTACTTTCCTGCGGCCTAAGGAGCTTTTTTATCAACCCATTAGTTTGTTCTACAATTCCATTTGACTGTGGGTGATATGGATTATGAAATGTCCAGTTAATAATTTCACTCTTTGCCCATTGCTATACCAGGTGGGAAGGGAAATGAGTACCATTATCAGATTGAATACTGCTAGGTTTAGGCAAAATTCCAAAAACCTTTTCCAGGAAAGAAACAGTATTTTCCCCATTTGCTTTTGCATAAGCTTCAGCACAAGTTAACCCAGGGATAACTTCTACCATTACAATAACATGCTGTTTATTTCCTGACCTTCGGAAGGGTCCTATATAATCTATTTGCCAAGTAGACCATAATGTTTTACCATCTCTGAGATGTAAATTATCAGCAGTCAAAGTATGTTCTTCCAACCGAATTTTACACAAATCACATGAGGAAATTATTGTTTTACATTGTTCTCGAGTTAGAGACCAACCACAAGATTGTGCTTCTTTATACAAATAAAAAATACCTGAATGACCTCTTTTGCAATGAAGCCATTCTAGTAATTTTCCCCATTCTTGGATTTCACCTTGGTTAAGAGCATCTCTGTTTTCAATTACATTAATTCTTGCCAATTCATCAACTTGGTTATTGTATTTGCTTGTTTCATCTTTTAAATGAATATGGTGAGAAGGTACCCAGCCTACATGAAAGTCGGGATTTTGTTTAGCAATTTGCAGAATTTTCTTTCATTTCTCTGTATGCCATACCGGTACACTATTAATTTCCCAGTTATTAATTTCCCAAAAGGTTACCCATTCAACACAGCCTTTAAATACAGCAAAAGAATCTGTATAGATATATACAGGTTCTGTAGTGGCTTTTTCTTTTACAAATACATTCAAAACAGCATCCAGTTCGCCTACTTGTGCACTTCCTTCATCTTGGTTTATTATTTGTTTGCCTGTGGAAGGTTTAATGGCAGCAGACTTAAAAAAACATGCTTTTCCTTCCCTTTGGGAAGAAGCATCTGTGAACCAGGCTGCATTCATATCACTGTTGTATTCTGGGGCCTTTTTAATAGGGCTAGGAGTTTTCATTATTAAATCTTTTTCATTTGTAGATCCAATTGGTTCCTGACTTTTCAATAGTTTCTCTGGCCCTTCTTCAATTTGGAAAAGTTCTGAAAAGTATTCAACTTGGCTATACTGTTGCCCGAAGTAGAGACACAAACCAACAGAGTGTCAGTTTGATGCGGTGCTTTATTCGGGGCCCGGGAAACCTGGGGACTAGCGTCCCAAATCAGGATTCTGAAAATCCTCCGTTTTGGTTCAGCTTTTATACCCTTTTACAATGAGACCTTCGTGCGGAATTTCATGTGCTTCAGTTACAAAACAGTTAGATACATCATGCAGATAACAGTAGACAAAACAGTTACATACATCATGCAAATAACGGTAGACAGACATCCACTAACCACAAATCTCTCATGCTTGTTTAACTTAAGATATTATCTAACTGACTCCCACCACCAACCCCCCTTACATGTGAAATATTTCAACCCTTTATCTTCAATGACAGTTTACTTTTCTTCATGTTCTATATGCTCGACTAATCTGTCTTCTCAGCACATTCCTTGCTAGTTTCTGAAGACCCGCTCCCAAGGTCTGTCCACTTGTAAATTTCTTTCACTACTTGCAACAAGTAGTCCCCCATTTGAGCATCCTTCGATCTTCTTTCGCAAGGATGCTCAACCTTTCAAGCTGCTGGATTCTTGTTAGGCGGGTGGGGTGAGTTGTCTTGTGAGAGGATCACTTCTCATCGGGTTATGGCTTTCATCACCCTCCGAGTGTGTTGGCCTTTCTTTGCAATTATTCCTAAAAGACACTTATAAACTACTAAAGCAACCATAATCATCATAATTATTGTGATTCCATATTGTACAATTGATGATATCCAACCTGAGACCTGGATCCCCAGGGAGCTGAACACTGCTCCAACCCAATTATGTTCTGCCTCTTTTTGAACATCGTGAACCCTGCCCTCAATTTGTCCCAATTGACTAATATCTTTTTCTACCTCCTGAGTGACATTTGGGATGTGTACGCAACAATGCTCATCCTTATAGTGCAGATACCCACAGACACCATGCTCTTTTAGTAAAACCATATCCAAGGCCATTCTATTTTGTATGGTCATCCTAGTTGTGGCTTGTAACTGTAAATTCAGGTCCTTAAATCCTTTCTTCGTTACTGCTGCCAGCCTCTCAGTCTGTCCCAATAATTTGAACAACATTTCCCGGTTCCGATAAGTGGAAATTGGTGTAAACAAAGATTCCAGCACCCACCCAAATTTGACCCCTGAAGAGGGTTCATGCCACCCATCTTCTTCATCTAATCCTACAGCATCCAGGTCTTCACTAATATCTCTTCTCTGTCTCTTTTGTATCTCTTTTGACGTTAACTTTGATTGTTTCCACAATGGACACAGGGTTGGTACACCCAAAGTAATTTGCGTGGTTAGCCCATCTATGGGTAGGTGAGATGTCCACTGGCCATGTCCCAAGACCCACACCAAATTCCCAGGACTGTGAACCATTGTGTGCCTGCAATCTATAGGTTCCATTCCTTGTCTTATAGTATGATTATATCCTCTACATTCACATCCCCACTTTAATGCCATCTTTACTGGTATTAGTCCTATTCGATCTTCCGGAGTGTCACATGTAAATACTTCTGTAGAATTCCATTCCTCTGTTTGGGCTTGAAACTGTCTGGAGGAGGTAGATGTAATAGGGACTTCATAATAAGACTGGTTTCTGTTCCCTGACCATTCTATTCTATTGGGGCCTCCAGGGCGTGTGCAGATTCCAAGTTATTCCTAGCGTTACAGAAATCTCCTGCACGACCCCTGCAGTGAAATGAGGACCCCTATCGGATGATAGCCCTAACGGCACCCCAAATCTAGGGATGATTTCTTTCAGAAGTGTTTTTACCACTTCTTTTGCCTGATTGGTCCTGCAAGGGAAAGCTTCTGGCCATGCCGAGAATGTGCACACATATACCAGTAGGTATTTGTATGCTTGGGCTTTTGGTAACTCAGAAAAGTCTATCTGCCAATAGTCTACTGGTTGGGGACCTACCTGCAACTTACCCATTTGAACCTGTCTCCTTACCACTGGGTTGTTTTTGATACACACCGGACACATTGCATTTACCCTTTTTGCCAATGTTAACATCTGGTTTGAGAATATTTCGTTTTTCAAAAATTTTACCATTGCCTCTGCACCCCAGTGACACTTATTATGTTCTGTTTCCAACACCGTCTTCATGATTCTTACCGGCAGGATCACCTGTCCTGTTGGGGTCACATACCAACCCTTAATGTTTTTTCGTGCCTGCAACATCTGAGCCAGCTTCTCGTCCTCTGGTGAGTAATGTGGTTTGTCTTCCATGTGTGCAGCTGCAGGGTTACTCCGGGCCGGTATTAAAGCTAATTGAGTCCATACCTTTCTGGCGGCCTGCTTTGCCACTTGGTCTGCTTGTCGATTTCCCTGGAACTCTTTTCCTGGATCATTCCGATGTCCTTTGACATGCATCACCGCAACTGCCGATGGTTTATAAATCGCTTCCAGTAACATGATTACCTCTTCCCTGTGTTTGATTGTCGACCCCTGCGAATTAAGAAGTCCCCGCTCCTTCCACAGAGCCCCATGCACATGTACCACTCCAAATGCATATTTGGAATCAGTCCATATGTTGACTCTCTTCCCTTGGCTCAGCACCAGGGCCCTTACCATAGCCCAAATTTCTGCCTTCTGCGCTGACGTGCCCGGGGGCAATGCTTTCGCTTCCACTATCTGCTGCAAGATGACCACTGCATACCCTGCATACCTGATCCTTTTTCCACAAAGCTGGACCCGTCCGTGAACAGTTCCCAATCAGGGTCCGGCAGTGGCTCATCTTTCAGGTCCTTCCGGCTGGCGTACACTTGTTCGATTACCTCCACGCAGTCATGTTCCAGCTCTCCTTCTTCCTGGGTGGACCTGAGAAACTCTGCTGGGTTAAGGTGATTTGTTATTTTCAGTTCCACATCATCCTGTTCCCTCAATTGGGCCTGGTATTGGAGCATCCTGCTTGATGAGAGCCAATGGCCCCCCTTTTGTTCTAATACTGTTATGACCATGTGGGGTACATAAACTGTCATGTGCTTGCCCAATGTTAGCTTGCGTGCTTCCTGGATCAGGATTACTGTGGCTGCCACTGCTCTTAGGCATCCTGGCCATCCTCCACTTACTGAGTCCAATTGTTTGGAAAAGTACCCAACCGGCCTTTTCCAAGACCCCAGATTTTGAGTGAGTACCCCCAAGGCTAACTTTTGCCTTTCATGTACATACAGTTGGAAGTCCTTGGTTAAATCCGGCAAGCCCAGGGCAGGTGCTTCCTTGAGGGCCTGTTTTAATTCCTGGAACGCTTTATCTTCCGTGGGTCCCCACTTAAATCCCGGTTCCTTCATAGCCTCATACAGTGGTTTGGCTGTCAGTCCAAAGTTGGGGATCCACAGTCGACACCAGCCAATCATTCCTAGAAAAGATCTTAATTCCTGGTTATTGCGGGGTACTGGAATTGCACATATGGCTTGAATACGATTTACTCCCAAACGACGGACTCCCTGTGAAATTTCACATCCTAAATAAATGACCTTTTGTTTGACCAGCTGTGCCTTTTCTCTGGATACCCGGTATCCAGCCTGTCCCAGCATATTCAACAGTGCGATGGTTAACTTGAGGCAGAGGCCCTGTTCTATGGTCCCCAAGAGAATGTCGTCCACATACTGCAATACCACATAAGAGAGATGCGAATCTTTTACCTGGGTAGTTTTCCATTCCTCAAGTTCCTTGGCCAGTTGGTTACCGAATATGGTGGGTGAGGATTTAAATCCTTGGGGAAGCCTGGTCCATGTGAGTTGGTGCTTCCATCCCGTGTCGGGGTTCTCCCACTCGAATGCGAAGATGTTCCTGCTCTCAGGTGCCAGGGGTATGCAGAAGAAGGCATCCTTTAAATCGATTACTGTAAACCACTGAAATTTCTCAGAAACCGATGTTAACAATGTGTACGGATTTGCCACCACGGGATGTATATCTTTGGTGATAGAGTTGATTGCCCTTAGGTCCTGTACTAACCTGTAATTGCCATTAGGCTTTTTGACTGGGAAGATGGGGGTGTTGAATTCAGATTCACACTCCTGCAAAATTCCTAAACTTAAGAATTGAGTTATCATGGGAGCTATTCCTTTCCTAGCTTCCAGGCTGATGGGATACTGTCGCACCCTCACTGGTTGAGCCCCTTCTTTTAATTCCACTATCACTGGTACTGCCGCTTTTGATTTACCTGGGGTCCCTGTTTCCCAAACCCATGGTGCGACTGCTTGTTTAATTTCCAATGGTATCTCTTCCTTCTCTACTTCTTTGATTACAAACAATTTTGCCAGGTTTTCCTCTGGTATTTCTAGTTTTACCCTACCTTTCTCAAAAATAATTCTTGCCTGTAATGCTGAAAGCAAGTCTCTCCCGAGCAGAGACTCTGGGCTGTTTGGCATATACAGAAATTGGTGATCAAATTCCTTTCCCCCAAATTTTAGATCAAGTGGCAGCAGGAATGTCCTTTCTTCAACTTCCCCAGATACCCCAACAACCAACACCGTAGAGTCACTTAGAGGTCCCTTTAATTTGTTCATTGACAAGTAACTAGCCCCTGTATCTATCCTGAATTCCATCGGTTCCCCTTCGACTTCTAATATTACTTTAAGGTCTCCATCTAGTCAGCTCTGGTTCTGGTAATTCCCCATCATAAAGGCTTGAGCGACCCCTTGTGGATTTCCCGCGAACGGATTCAATCCGCCGGGATTTCCTCCATTACCCGGGAAGCCTCCACTCACCGGGGCCCCCTGATTAAGTGGACACTCATTTTTCCAGTGTCCCAGTCCTTTGCAAAAGGCACACTGGTTAGGTCCTAACCTTCCGCATCCCCCTGTATTCCCAAAACCCCCAAAGCCTCTACCCATTCCAGCACTACTCCTCCCCCTGCCGCGACCGCAACCTCTATTGTTCCCATACGTCACTTGCTGCAAGACTGCCAGCATACTTGCCTGCTGTTTCTTTGCTGTCTCCTTTTCCCTGCTATTATAAACCTTCCACGCAACCTCCAATAACTTTTCCAGATTCCGTGTATCTTCTCCCTCTAACTTCTGTAACTTTTTCCTAATATCCTCCTGAGATTGACCCATAAAAATCAAAGCCAGTTGCAATTTACGCGATTCAGCCTCCACATCTAGATCCGTATACCTCCGCGCTGTTTCTTTTAGCCTTTTTAAAAATACCGATAGTGATTCATGTTTTTCCTGTTTTACAGAATACAGCTTAGACCAATTTATTGTTTTTGGAATCCCCTCACGGACCCCTTCTACCAGTAAATCCTGGTAGTTTTTTAGTGCTCTGTATCCCGCCGAAGAATTGGGATTCCATTCGGGGTCCTCCCTCGGTACCAAATCGTTTACTGAACCTTGTGCTATTTGCATTCTAATTAATTCCCTTGCCCGATTTGTCATCGCCCTGAACACCATGTCCTTTTCTGTAGAATCCATAATGGTGTCCAGCAACACCTGCAGATCGTTCCAATCAGGGTTTTGTGTTTTATTACCATTTTCACAACCCGAGCCACTTTCTCGGGATTTTCCTTATATGCCCCCGCCGACTGCTTCCATATTATTAAATCGTTTGGCGAAAAAGGAACCTTTACCATCACCTTCCCTCCATCTGCTCCTACTGCCTCTCGCAGCGGAGCCATCAACTAAGGCTGCGACAAACCACCTTCTCTCCCCAGCCTCCGCCTCCGAGTCCGCTCCGCAAGCGGCGTTTTTGGCTGATCGACCCAATCCTCCTCCTCTACCTCCTCCTTAAGTGAGAGAGGAGGAGGCGTTCTAGCCGGATTTACCGGGGGAGCCTCAAGAGGTGGCGCACTTGGGGCGACCAACAAAGACACATCCTCCTCCTCTTCCGAGAGCCGTATTTTATGCTCTTTACAACCAGCGCATTTATCATTTTCTACTTCCATGGTTCTTAACAGTCCACAAGCCTCTTGGCTCTCAGGTTTTCCTTTTAGGTAATAGAACAAATCCAAATACTGTATTTCATCCCATTTCTCCTTTTCCCACAAGAAATTCATCATAGAACTTAATATTTCAGGAGTTATTGTACCATTCCACGGCCACTGCATTCCCCCCGTTTCATATTTAGGCCACACATGATTACAATAATCAATCAAAGTCCTCCTCTGCAATTCCTGCCCAAAATTGCCCTCTTTCCAATGCTTTAACAAACAACCGAGAGGCGAATCCTCAGGAACATCTTTTTCGTTACAAGACAGAGCTCTTAAAGTTTTAAACTGTAACATGCTAACCCTCGTACTTGCGCGCACTCACACACACAAAAACCAATATGCGGCGATCACCAAATTCCTGTACCAAATACCAAACTTACCTACGCTCGTCACCGCGAGTGGCAAGTGCTGGATCTGCACAGCCTTATACTTGCTGTGTCTTACGACCAGCGCCTAGGCTTCCCAATAACCAACCCTTAATACCAACCAACCTATAAAGAATAAAGCACCTTAGGGCTTACCTTATGGTCGTCCGTCGGGCGCGGGGTTGGGGCACGGGTTGATGTCTCCTCCAGCAATCACCTGGTGCCGGCTTGGAGTGGATCAGCACGTGAACCGCCCCAGTTGCCCTCGGAGTCCCATCTGGGTCGCCAGAAAACTGTTGCCCGAAGTGGAGACACAAACCAACAGAGTGTCAGTTTGATGCGGTGCTTTATTAAGGGCCTGGGAAACCTGGGGACTAGCGTCCCAAATCAGGATTCCTAAAATCCCCCGTTTGGTTCAGCTTTTATACCCTTTTACAGTGAGACCTTCGTGCAGAATTTCAGCTACAAAACGGTAGACAAAACAATTACATGCTTTATACAAATAATGGTAGACAGACATCCACTAACTACAAATCTCTCATGCTTGTTTAACTTAAGATATTATTTAACCGACTCCTACCACCAACCCCCCTTACATGCGTAATATTTCAACCCTTTATCTTCAATGACAGTTTACTTTTCTTCATGTTCTCTCTTCTCAGTACATTCCTTGCTAATCCGCTTCCAAGGTCTGTACACTACTTGCAACACCAAGGGTATCCTTGCGTTAGAGGTTTACCCAGAGGGGTTCTGGATCAGCCCAGGATTTTGTTTTCAAGGCAAAGCCAGTGAGGGCAGAGAGACACCAGAGAAGGTCTGGAAATGTTAGGGTGAGATTCAGGTGGGAAAGCAGGAAGGGTGACAACAGCCTGAAGGGAAGGAGCTGCAGGCATGGACAGTGTAGGACAGCCTGCAGGAGAGGTGGCCAAGGGCTCTGTCAAGTCTGAAAGGCCCAAAAGGATCAAGGGCTTTGTCACCTTGGCCATGGGAGTTGCCTTGACCACCACAGTCTACTAGGAACATTTTTACTTGAGGCTCTAGACTTTGTTCCTTGGCAAATGGTAAGCCAGGAGGGGTCAGAGAATTTTCCTACACTTGTCCTTGGTCACCCTCACACCCAACTGCCCCAGGAAGAGCCCTGAGCCATCTGTGAGGGACAGGACCTGCCTTCCCAGGGCCTGGGGTCAGGGCTTGGCCTTTCTGCTGCATCCAACAAACCAAAGGGTTTTTCTCAGCATTACAGCCACCAGCACAGGGCCTTTGCCTCCTGCAATCATGGCCTCCAGGGATCTGCTCTAACGAGGCCATGGGGAGGCTCTGGCAGGCTCAGGGGGGCCCATTAGTGTGTGAAGGTATTTGGGGTTTTTCTTCTGACTGACTTTATCAGAGATTTTTTGCATTCTTCTCTCAGTATCTGAATTTATTGTAATAAGCCTCAAAAGCCCAAAGGAATACTTTATCTTTTTGTAATTTCCTTCATGTTTTCAAGATTTTATAGCTTCCTGGAGTTACTAATTTTTTCCTGGTGGAATTCAGAAGGAAGATTTCAAAGAACACCTTTGCACTCTTAATTAAAAGGGAATATTTCATTACTTTGTACTCCAGAGGAGAGGTTCTAGCAGCATTCTCCAAGTGATGATGACCCAGAGGGTCTTCTTAGGAGGTCTGCACCAGAAGGAGAAGCAGTTCCTTGAGGTCTGACACTGGATGGACACCCTTGCTCCTCACCTCCCCAACCCCACCACTGCTCTCCTTGGCCCCTGGGACTTGCATCACTTCTCCTCACATCAGACTTCTCCCCTGCTCTCTGCAGCTGGATGGTACAGCTCCTTTGCACCAGCTCCCCCCTCTTTTCCTTAGAGAACTGCTGCACACGGGCACAGCAGGACTTTTCCTCTTTGCAAACAAAGCAAAGCAAAGCATGATAAAGTATCATGGCCAATCAAACACACTCCTCAACCATATGCTAAGTACCAGCTGCCCCTAATGAGGTCACCTTTCTACAAGGGATAATCTTATGAAAAATCCTTTGTGTCAGGAGACACAAAAAGATGGACACAAACAAAATAAAAGATATGGCTATAGCTGATATGAGTGGAATATTAAATCATTAATCAATCATTAAACTTTTCTTGACTCATTCCATTCCTTCACCTCACAGAAAGCTGAGTCAGTGTCTGTGTGGTGCTCAGTGTCTGGCTGGGGTCCAATCACAAGAGTCTTTTTTTGGGCCCAACGTGGAGCAGAAAGGGCTGAGATAACGACAGATCTGATCAAAATGTGTTAAAACAAATTTTTGTTAATTCAGATTATGATCTCCCATTATATGATGATATTTTTCTTTGTGCAATTGATGAATATCAAATTCAAAAATGTTTACCATTACTTACCAAATGTCTGGACAATTATGGCTTACAAATACCTCCTGAAAAATTTCAGTCAGGGTTACCCTGGACATGCCTGGGATGGAAATTGACAGAAATCTGGGTTTCCCCACAGAAATTGACAATTGAAAACAATGTCCAAACTGATCTGCAAAAATTATTTGGGTTAATAAAACTGATAATATCTTTTCGTGGTATCACTACTGAGACACAACACACAGTATTTGATTTATTGAAGGGCTCTATTAATCTTACATCATAGAGGCAATTGAATCCTCAGGCATCTCGAGCACTAGAAACTGTTATGAATAAAATTAAACAGTCTTCTGCACATTATTATGATGCGACATTAGTTTTCAGAGGTTTTGTGATAAACAACACCTTAAAGCCATTTGGTATATGAGGGCAATGGGATGGCAAAAATTTCTGGTTGCTAAAGCACCAGTTTTTATTATATAATTTCACCAAAACAGTATAGTTTAAATTTTAAATGTTATATGAAGTGATTACAAAAGTGTGATTACATGCTAGAGGTATTTTTGCATTAGATGTTGCTATAATACATATCCCTATCACAAAACAGGATGATCATACGGCTATTCAAATGTCACTGTCTTTTCAAATTGCCTTAGCAGATTGCCCTGGAGAGATGTAGTTCAACTTGCTGAGTCACAAATTGTTATAGTCCCTGCAAGAGTGAACAATCCAGAGTTCTTCTATTTTATCAACAGTGCCACCAGAGGGAGATCCTACTCTATTCCTGGATGGATCTGCTCGCTCACACCAAGCAGTGGTAGCTTGGCATGATTCTGCTTCAGACGAATGGCCATCAGATGTCATGCTACAGGAAGGATCAGCACAGGGCATAGAATTGTGTGCAGTGATAGAAGAAGCCTTTTGATTGTTTTCAGCGACAGATATTAATATTGTAGTGGATTCTCAGTATGTTTATGGAGTGTTAGTTAGAACAGATGCTTGCTACCTTAAACATATAGGTATTAGGCCTATCTCTACACAGTTTTCTGATGATTCTGGCAGGAATAATAATTTTGGTAAATATTGGGTTGATTGCTAAGTGATTTTGAGCACTAGCAGAATGGAAGAAAAGGTGGTTCACTTGGCTCTTTCAAATTTAAAAGCCACACATTGTAGGAGAAGAGCAGAAGAGTAGATGCTGCATGGGACAGAAGGTGCCTGGTGGACTGCCTGATACTGCTTGACCCTGAGGGGAACAGAGTGCTGTGAATACCCTGAGGAATCTGCCTCCTGGTGAATGTTCTGTCTCGGTACCAGGTGCCTTCAGTGGGAAGCGGTTAGATAAGGATTTATGTTAGTGCATGTTTATATAGCAAAATGCACTATTTTCACTTTACTTTCAGACAGAGCACTTTTAGATGTAGCCTATAAACCAATCAATAGATATCTGAGTACTATATAAGTCTAGCAAACCACACAATAACTGATTGTTCACTGCAATTGGAGTCTGTGCATTTATGTCCTCTGACTCCTCTGGACATGCTCAAAGAGCTCTGTGTCCTTCTGATGCTGCACATGGACACTGACAGTTCATGTTGAGCTTCTGGTATACCACAACCCCCAGATCCTTCTCCTCAGGGCTGTCCTCAAACCTTTTTCCTCCCAGCCTGTATTCATGCATGGGATTGCCTCAGCCTTTTGCCAGAACCTTGCACTTGGCTTTCTTGAACTTCATGCAGTGTGCATAAGCTCACTTCTCCAGCCTGTCCAGGTCCCTCTGGATGGCATCCCTTCCCTCCAGCATGTTGAGTTCGCCACACAGTTCAGTGTTGTCAGCAAACTTGCTGAGGGTGCACTCCATTCCACTGTCCATGTCACCAACAAAGATGTTAAACAGCACTGGTCCCAGTACCAGCCCTTGAGGAACACCACTCCTCACACACCTCCATTTGGACTCTGAGCCACTGATCACAACTCTTTGTGTGTGACCATCCAGCCTGTTCCTTATCCAACGAGGAGAAGAGAACGTTGTGTGGAACAGTGTTGAATGCTCTGCACAGCTCCAGGTAGATGACATCTGTTGCTCTGACTTTTTCCACCAAAGAGGTTGTTCCCTCACTGATAAAAGCCACCAAATAAGTCAGGCAGGACTTGCCGTTAGTGAAGCCATGTTGGCTGACACCAATCACCCCTTTGTTATCTCCTTGCCTTAGCAGAGCCTTCAGGAGGATCTGCTCCATGATTTTCCAGGCACTGAGTTCATAGGATCACAGAATGGAGACAGAGGTGAGACTGACTGGCCTGGAGTTCTTCTCTTCTTTTTTTTCCTGGTTTGAAAATGGGGGTTTTGTTTCCCCTTTCTCTAGGCTTGCCATGGGATGGTGGACAGGCCATCAGCACCCTTGAAGAGCCTGCTCTTGAGATTTGGAGGGAAAATGCTCCAAAGAAAAGACTTGGAGAATCACACTGCTGGACCTGGATTCATTCTCCTGGGATTTTCTGGTCACTCCAGCCTGCAGGGACTGCACTTCATGGCCTTTCTGCTCATCTGCCTGGTGGTCCTCACAGGGAACAGCCTGATTGCACTCATCACAGTGGTGGACTCAAGCCTCCACAGCCCCATGCATTTCTTCCTGAGGAACTTGTCCTTCCTGGACATCTGCTACGCATCAGTGACTCTGCCCAAAATGCTGGTGGGTTTCCTGATGGGAGATGGCAGAATCTCCTTCCTTGGCTGTGCTGCCCATCTCTACTCCCTGGTTTTGCTGGGTGGTACCGAGTGCCTTCTGCTGGCTGCCATGGCCTATGGCCCCTACACAGCCATCTGTGACCCTCTGCACTACAGCCTCATCATGAGCAGGGGGGATCAGGGATGGTTGTTGTACCAGTGCAAGTAGTTCAGACCTACCAGGTGTTCACTTTGCCCTTCTGTGCATCCTCCAGTTGGGATGGAGAAAGGGGAGTGAAAGAGTAAGAGCAGAAAAATCATGGGTCAAGGGTAATCCTAAAGAAGACCTGAACCACATTCAGGAACATGCTGGTTCCCAGCAACAGGACCAGACAGGTTTCAACATACCAAGGACATTAAAAACTTAAAAAATTCATGATGGCCATGCTGGCTGAAGGTCCCGGGTCGGTGTCACCATCAGTGTCACAAAGAACAGCCCAATGATGCCCTTGAGCAGGCTCCAGAGCTGACAGCCAGCACAACAAGGAATAAGGAAGGTGTGACATCTCACAGTTCTAAGAACAGCTCTGAGACCAAACCAACCAACATGGTGACCAGTGACTCTTAAACCCATGCAGGGAATAATTATAACCAGATATTTTCACAGTCTCTGATCAGATCTGTCATTATCTCAGCTCTTTTTGCCCCACGTAGGCCCAAATAAAGACTGTTGTGGTTGAACCCCAGCCAGGCACTGAGCACCTCAAAGCCTCTCACTCACAAACCACCCAGCAGTGGGATGGAGGAAAACATCCGAATATTTATGGACTGAGGTAAAAATATTTCAATTATTGCAGTAAGATACAGTTACATATTAATATTAGCAGTAATTCTAATGTTAGTTCTAATAATTATATGACTAAAAATGGAATAATATGTAAACTATTTGCTTTGCTTTTCTCTGCTTCCAAAGAGGGAAACTCCTGCAGCAGTTCTCTAAGTGAGATGGGTTTGGAGCTGGTGCAAAGGAGTTGTAACATCTGTCTTAATCCTGAAGGGGAAAAGTCTGATGGGAGAAAAAGACACTCAGGTCTTAGGAGGGAAAGAGGACAATTTGCCACCACCACTTCTCAGCTCTGGTTGGCAGATGGCCCTCGTTCAGCACGTCCACGTGTCACTGTGCTACCACTTCCCTACCCTTGTGATTTCCCTAGGTCACTGCCTGGTGGGACAGCCTGACCTTTTCTTGGCATGCTGCACCATCCCCATTTAACCATACACTATCAGTCATGTTATG